>JAQFXN010003908.1:0-10358 GCA_034693365.1 Liacarus xylariae
GTATTAACTTTTAACAACAGCTTATCTAAAGTCTATGAGTTTCAACAACTTTTAACACATTTTTGAAAACTATTAACGATTACTAACGATTTGGATCTGTTAAGACGAAAACTATAAAAACATTTTCATAAAATACTCGGAGATATTTCAAAAATAAAGAAAAAGGGTCAAATTTATTTGATTTTACAAATGTTTTACAGGGTGTAAAAGGGGGGGGTTAAAATTTATTATGAATATCGTGAATTTACTGGAAATCTGAAAAAATCCCAATTTGTACTGTTTTATGATAAATTTTAACCCCCCCCCCCAAACACCCACAAAACATTTGCAAATTCAAATAGATTTGAACTCTCCTATTTAAATCTTTTGATTTTTGAAAAATCTTTGAGTATTTTATGAAAAAATGCTTTTAATGTTTTGGCCTACAGATCCAAAACTAGTAATCGTTAATAGTTTTCAAAAATGTGTTAAAAGATATTGAAACTCATAGACTTTAGATAAGCTGTTGTTAAAAAGTTAATACAAAATTGTTAAATGAATGCACACAGAGTGTACTGTTACTTAGTGTAAATGAGTAATTTTTAGACATGAACAAGGTCAAAAATATTAATTGGTCCTATATTTGGAGAGAGATTTCACGATGTTGTGTACAGGTTACAACATATTCAAGCTAGTTGCAAGAGTATGGCTGACTGACTGCCACATTCAACCTGATTCTGGTGTATAAGAGCCAACTGAAATGCAAACAATTTTTAATTATTTCTCTATTGTAAACAAAAATATAACAAATATAAAACAAAAAATAGACTAAATAAACTAAACGATACTGGAAAACTTTTGTGACAATATTGATATATCTAGTGATGGTCAACATCTAGAAATGACAAGTTTTTATACAATTGTGTGAATTTTATAGATGAAGTTGCCTTAATTTTGGAATCACAATCGGTGTAATTTTTGCCATATTCATCATGACCATTTCTAATTGATAAATAGACTTTTCAATTGTAAAATATTCTTCATATTTGTTTTTACGCTATTATGAAATATTTAACATAAATAAAGAAATGAAAACCTTTTATTGATTACAATAATAAATAGTTTATTCAATTGATTTTATTATTGAAACTAAACCCCAAAAAACACAAAATAAAATTCAATATATCTTATGACATGAATTTAATTCTAGAAGAACTAATTTGTAATAAACAGTTCTATTAAAGATTAAATATTGTATGTTTCAGATTGTTTAATAAGAAAATGAACGATAAGTTAAGTTCAAGTCATGAAAATATTCTGAAACCAATACTTTTTGTAATGAAATATTGCGGATTCAGACAGGATATGCCTAAACATTTAATGCATAGATTAATATTCTATTCAATCAGATTAATAACCATCATGTCGATATTTGCTATGATTTATAAGCTAGCATCTAGATTAGCAATTAATAAAAATGCTCCTTCTTTAATTAGTTTTGTTCTAGTTTTAATAACATCGGCTTCATCACTAATAATATTAGCCAAGCTAAAGTGCAACAATATTATTGATCTAAAACTTAAGATAAATGTCAAAAATTTTCAAAAATTGAAAATTATTACAATTTTATTATTGCTTTTTCTCACATTCTCAGGCATGTTATACATTGTTTTGACAGCAATTAAGATGTTTGTATACAATAAATACTATATCTTATTGTCTTTGGATCAAAAGGAATTGATGTCTAATTTTAATGCAATTAATGTCATTCAATATACGGCTGAATGTGTTTTGCTGTTCCTGCTGTCACAGTTACTTTTGTATTTGTCGTCTATTTATTGTGCCGTTCATTGTCTTATAATTTCAAATATGTTTCAAGAATTGAATGAAAGAATTTTGAGAAATGAGTTTCAAATAAACACATTTGGTATTAGAAAAATACAATTATTTCACAATAGAATTAGCGAACAGACAATCAAATTGTCTAAAGTTATGTCAAAAATATTATTAATAACTTATTTAATACTTATCTCGGATTTATGTAAATATACTTTTCATATAATCTCTAATATAAGAGATCCGTTAAAATCAGGTCAGTTTTAAAAATTAATATAACTATAGTGATGGGCAAAAGAAAAAATCTCAGGAGAGGGTATTTGTTTCTGAAAATGTTAAGGATAGTTAAGGACTGTGAAGTCAAAAATTTGCTACATTTTGAACAGGATAGAGGCATCCTGAAGGATTTTTGAAGAATTTAATTAAAAATGACACAATTTCGAGGAATTTTGCAAGATATTAACCGAATTTAGTCAGATTATAATGAATTCTGTTAAAATTCAACAGGATCTGAACAAATTTTGCAAGAATTTGACAAGAATCTGTTATATTTCTGAATTTCATAAAAATATTTTCATAAGGGGTATATTACGAGCTAATTATAGGGGTCTCTGTCAAAATAATATAGGGGTATTTTGGACTTACCCCTGTTATAATTCACTAAATTCCTTTATTTATTTTGAGAATAGGTGATTGGCTCGATCTCACCATTTCTATACAGCGCTGGTCAATAATTTCATTCCTCTTCCTTTTGGTCACAATATGTGCGTCTAATATGAGTTTTAATTCACAGCAAACCTATAACTCAATCAATTCTCTATTGACTTCTAATGACTGTATTCTAAGCACTGATTACTTAACGATTTCAATGTTAACTCTATTCATGTCTCACATCCGAACCAATAGTGCAGAACTGAATGCCTGTAATCTCTTTCGAATCCGATTATCCCTCATATGGACGGCAATCAGTATTGTTATCACATATTCTGTTGTATTCATTGAATTAGCAAGCATGCGTTAATCAACGAATATAAGCAATATTCTTAAATTAATAAGTTTTCGTAATTACATTTTTTTAGATACCAATTCATAGCATTGTATAATAAAAAAATGAATTTTAAAGTTTACCAGAATTGTGAATAATTATCGAATTGAAATAACTAATTTATTAGATTTCTAAACAGGCACACTATAATTTATAATTTGTTAAATTATCAAACATTAATCATAAACAACTTTTTCTATAATAATTACAGTTTTTCTAAAACTAAAAATCAAAAATTTTAACAAATGAATGTTAACTTGGCTTTAAAATAAACACGCTTATTTCAAGATTTTCTAATTCGAGAACGTAAATAGGCAGAACATACAATGACTGGTTTTAAAAATAGAAAACTAAAATTTATAAAAATATTATAAAGAAAGAATCTTATAATCTAGAATTTATTTATAATAAAATCTGAACGTGGCGATTCGGTTGAAATTTTAAATCACCCCACTCTTATGGTAACAGCATGATATGTTTAATTTATTACTTAAGAGTTGACTTTAACTTATACAGGCCAAAGTACAGAACAATTTTGATCTGGTAAAAAAGCTAGAAGACCATGAAGTTAATGAGAACCGGATCATCTGTTATATCAATATTTATCTGATCTAAATGTTTAGAATAAAAGTATTAAATAAAAAGTTATTTACGAAAATAACATTGTTAATTATTTCCAAAAAAATAGTTTTCTAAAATAAAGAATTTTCAGTTTTAGTTAAAATATTATTTATTAAAAAATGAAAGTTTTTATAGGATTTTTAGTCGCATTCGCGGCAATCATTTCCGGTATAAAACTATATTTTAAAGACAAATATTTTTCTGAATTTTAGCCTAAAATATCAAAAAAATTAATAAAATTTTGAATTCTATATTTAATATTTAATATTTTTCTGCTAATCTTGTAGTGAATTGTGATGCGGCCGCCGACCAGAAGGCATGGGTGGCCAAAGTGACCGCCGAGTATACGAATATGAGTGAAACGGAAATTAAAACACATGTGAATAGTGTTGTCAAAGACATTGAAGGAATGATGAAAACAGCGGCCGATAAGTACATGAAAGAGGACTTGGAATATGTGGCCGGAGTTTACGAAAGCATCATTCAATTTATAGACGCAGGTCTGCTGGAAATGTATACAACGCTCGACAAATTGGACGCTAAGCTACGGAAAACAGATCTGGTGGGTCTGGGAGTGACAGTCGAGGGGATTAAACTGGCGGCTCAAATGGAGACAGTGAAACGGGCTGCCGGGCCACTCAATGTGACCGACAATGAGGAAAACCTATGGAAACAGTTTAATGATATCAAAGATAAAGTACTGGTATTGGATAAACAGACTGCGGATACCGAGAGAAAGAAGCCGGAGTTGGTATTCTGGGCTGACGTACATCAAGGAGTCAGTATTGCCGTTAAATATGCGCATTTATTTTAATAATTAGAACATTACAATTCTAAATGTATTGCAAAGGGAGAGGGTGCAATTCGGACAGAAATTTATTATAACAAGCTAATATAATTTTATTATTTGAATGAACAAAAAAAACTCCCAAAATTAAGTTCATATCATATGAATCATATCATACGCTTATTCAAAATTTTATAGAAGATATTTTAATCCATGCTCTTTTTTATTCGTTTTATTTTATAAAGATGAATGGTGATAAATTATATTTATTATTTAATGTGGTTTCACAATTCTAAAAATTGATTTATCGGTTTTTAGTGGAGCGCCATTATAGTAATAGTCAGGGGGCATAGGTGGGAGTACTCTTGGAAAATTTCTCAAAATTCAAGGGGTAAAACATTTTCAAAGAAATGAAAAGCGCACAGGGTGGAATAAGGCAAAAATACAATATTTTTTGCCTGCGGTGCAACAAATCAAGGGGAGGTATTTTGCAAAATTTCAAACTCAGAGGGGGTATTTAGACTATATCCTTGGCTAACCCTGTATAAAAGTGAATGGCTATAATTTGTCAGATTTTTATTTTGTTTGTTTCAATGTTTTTTATTAAAAAATTTTTTTTTATAAAATAATAATTTATTTTTCACTTTGATCTCAAAACAGATTTACGACTTTATGGTCGAGGGTTTAAAAAATATTGAGACGGAATTGAAACAATTGAAATCCACTGAAATCAGAGCCAAAAATTTACAGGTTATGATCAATGATCTGACACTACTATTGGCCACAGCAGACACACGTGAGAAGACCACTTTTATGGCTAAAGTGAGCGCCAAGTTTTCTCAGTTTGTCACCAAGGTTAAATCGTTTTTTGGATAAATTGTTGAGAATATTCTAAATAAAATTTTTAAAAAAATATTAATAAAATAACACAAAATTGTTTATTAAAGATGATTGTTATTTTGCACAATTATATTGTGAGAAAATATTCATATGTTTTAGATTTTAATCAATCAAGTTTAGACAATGTATTTCTAGGCTAACCGATTGTAATTTATTAAGAAATTCTTTTATTTTATCACTTAATGGAATAATTTTTATTGAATTTGTAGCTTAAATGAAGACAAGTTTTGATATTTTTATCTTAAATTATATCCTTAATTGTTTAAATCTAAAGTTGATGGAAGAGATAAGGTATTATATCTACCTGTTACATAATGTTCAAGTAGTGTAGGGTCGAATAGTACCGGCATGGAACTTTTTGCTTCGGATGTGAGCTATACACAGAATTACACTATTAATAAATTAAGGGAACATTAAACAGATTAAGTCAGACGATATATACTACTCTGGTATCATATAAAGCACACTTCAAATCAAGTTAACTTTTAAGGCAGGCCATACCACTTACTACAGATATTCTTGGGTTGCGTAGCTCTGCAGTCAAGCAGTACGGCTTGCGTTAACACTTCTCTCTTGGGTTGTCTCCTAATGTTATTCCTCGACTCTTAAGCTCACGACTACTTAGTCTGATGGGAGGGACCGCTTTCTTGTGTCTCTCTCTGGTCGGGGAAGTATACCTTCTTGAGTAAGGACTCGCACTTTGAATATCCCGTTCCCAATGAATGGGCGGATATGTATTGAGCAGTAATTTGCTTATTCTTTAAATAGTATTAAATTCTTTATTTAATTAAACATTAATTTATTTGTTAATACAATTGAATTGAATTGAGATTAAATACATTTAAATATTGAACACTTTGAGTGATTTAGTTATTAAAGTCTTATTCGACTATTTCTCACTTATTTCATGACTTACTCCTTTGGAGTCTAGTGGACAACTGATTGATATCAGCATATATTCTACATAAATTACGTCAAAAATAGGTGTTTAATGGGTATAGCCCATGTCACTTTTATACCATAACTCAAAATATAATACAGATCTTACAGCACAAAAATCATTACTAAACCATAATTAACAATCAAATCAAAGAATAAAATTGATTTTGAAATTAATTAATTTTAAATAATGTGCGAATAAAATTGAGCCAAAGAATGAAAGAGTAAATGAATGAAATATGAATTTGCATTTAAGATGTGTTGGAAAAAATATTTCAATTTTCATAAATAACTTAAATAATGACTAAATGACTTAAAAATTCATTTCTAAACCGATTAAACTGCTAATTCATTTTCATCCTGCTGCTTCATTATACTGCCTAGTCATTTTTAATGCTTTCTTCTTCACTGATATCAGAAAATACTAATAAATTGAAATTTTTATTATAAATGAATGACTGAATTGTTACTTTTCATTATCTGGTCTATCCGTGTTTGCATCACGCGTTTACGTAAGCGTTTATGTCTGGCTTTAAATCTTTATACATAGAAGTTATATTAACAATCTCTTGAGTCCCCAAATCATGCTTTCCTGTCCAACAAATCTAATGAAAAGTAAAAATACATTGAAATGAATGATTGTAATGCGGTTTCTTCCGGAAACAATTTGGCTTAATATGATACCAGAGTAATATATTCATTCATTTATTTTCGTGACCCCTTATCCTTTCGGGTCGGGGTTGAAGGTCGGCAATCATGAACCTCTATTCACTCCTATCCCCACCCAATTCTAGATTCCGGTCTGAGATAAATCCATTCGATCGCTCAACTCTTCTACATGTGATCGCCACGTCTTTCTGGGTCTCCCTCTCGCTCTACGGTAGTTAGGCTGAGACAAGTAGACTCTTCGCGACAGTCTCTTTGCAGGCATTCTCAGCAAATGTCTGAACCAACGCAACTGTGGTCTCTCTGTCTTGAGTAGTAACGGCTCGACGTTTAGAGATTCCCTGATGGCTGAGTTTCTGATCCTTTCAATCCTTCCAACTCCGGCCACACTTCTCAGAAACCTCATCCCGGCAGTTTGCACCCGCCAACCCAGTCTCTCAGTCACTACTCAAAGCTCATCACCATAGGTGAGTGTGGGGGCACATGGACTGATTTATATACCGCCAACAATTGGGCGATAGAGTTCTTCTTGTAGAATTGGAATCTTCTTTAAGAGTTATAAAAAAGATAATTAAAATTAAAGGATTTATAAACTGATTTTAAACAAATTGATAAAAATATAATGTAAAATAGTGTATAACTTGTATTTGAGTTTAACCATTGATAATTAGAATTTCTTTTATTATTAAATTTAGTAAAAATTCGTTGTATTTATAAAACTATTAATAAAAGTCAAAATTCCTAATAACATTCAAATGAACTAAACCTGCTAAATTACAAAGACCACAAAGTTATTTGAAATTTATTTAACCACATTTGCCAGAAAAGACTTAAATAGTCTATTAATATTTAATTAATATTTAATTCAAATTCAAAATAATAAAAAACAAATTCGTCAATTGTTTTTAAAAAACACATTTATGAAATCGGATCCAATTTATTAAGAAGTGGTTCCATAGTCTTCTGCCAAACCTCATATCCGGCTGTGTTCGGGTGCAATTTGTCATCCAAGTACAGCTCTGTCTTCTGTTTTCCGTCTGCGCTCTCATATTCCGACCACATATCCAACCAAAACACTTTACTATTGTCACCGAATTTCGCAATCAAAGTGTTTACTTGTTTTGCACGGGGATTAACGCCCTGATCTGATCCTCTCGGAAGTACTCCCAACAGAATTATTTTCGTTGAATTCATTTTTACAAACAATTGGTTTAGTATTTCTTTAACTCCGTGTGCAATGTCTTCATTTGTATTAGAGGGCAAATTATTTGTGCCTTTTATTCAAATAAATTATTATTCTTAAAAATAGTCTTAATTTATATTTTTTACAGGGGTAGTCAAGGGGATACAGTCTAAATACTCTCCTGACTCGACCGACCTTGGCTACCCCTGATTTTTATGTTATTTATTTGATTTAGCAAAGTATAGTATGGATACCGATCATAAGTATAGTCACTTTAGCATTGATTCCATCGAATTCTTTATTGGCGATTCTCCACAAAACATTTTCAGTCCGATCGCCTCCAATACCGTATAGGTATGAGTGTCTGGGAGTGTAGTATTTGGTAAAAACCGTCTTCCCATAGTTGGCCCAGCCCACAGTGATTGAGTCGCCGATAAATACAATCCTCTCGTCCTTTCTATGAAGTTCAGTCTGATTGAGTAATGCAGCATGGTGGTCCATCCAGTTCTGGTCCTTAGACTGAGGAGTCCAGGGATGGTCCTGTGCCAAACACTGGCCCAAACAAAGTAATAAAATAATACTTTTGAACTGCATTTTTTGATGACTTAATGTTTATAATACAACTAAAAAAAACCTCTTAAAGCAATTGATTTAAGTATTCAAAATTGTGACAACCATTTCATGATATGTAATAAAGATCCTGGAAATAAATACAATTATTTTGATTACATTCTACACTATGTGTTAATGTTTTCCAAGAGAAAAGCATGTTTTGGGAAATAAAATGAAATTGTTCTTTACTTTACTAACTTAAAATGATAGTAATTTAATCATGTGTGGTTCTTTCAAATTTAGCCAACGAGGAGTAATTGATATTAAAATTTGTTGTTATTTAAATTAAAACTTAACTAAAAATTATGTTCTAGTTCTTTTGAATTTTAGACCATTAGACCAAAGAATAATTCAAAATAACACATAAAGTTTGTACATCCCTGACCTCTACGTCAATTTGGTTATTGATTCTGGAAAGTTCGTGTGAATTAAGCAAGTGGAGATAAAATAAAAATAGCAACAAAATAATATTATTGTATCCTGCATAAAGTTATATATTGTTTCACGTTTTGAATTGAATATAAGTTAAAATGAAAAATATTCAATTATTTTGAACACAAATTATTTAGAGCTTAAAGTTATTATTTCAGAAGAGAACGAGTTTGAACTCAGGGGTCAATACCCGATCAATACTGTTCTCGGAAAACCTAAACTAGACTTTGGAGATGAAAAGAGATCGCTTAGACCAACCCTAACCCCCCAATGGTATGATATGCCAAATATGTTCCGCGAAGTACATCCATTAGCTCCTGGAGAAGGACTCATCGCACCGGAAAGATGTTATGCACCGACTGTTGATTCGGAACATAAATTGAAGAAATTGTCCATTGGATCAATATTATTGAACAGGATAGATGATTAGAGCCAAACCCTAACCCCCGAGTGGTATAAAAATATGCCAAAACTATTCCGCGACGCACATCCATTACCCCCTGGAGGAGGATTCGTTGCATCGGAAAGATATGCACCGATTGTTGATTCGGAATCAGATAATTCTCGCAGAAGTGGTCGAAGAATTGAAAGCAAAAGATCGTTAACATCTTCGCGAAGGAGTTCTCAACGATCGTATCGATTGAGTACTAAAGAGAGTTCACTGTCGAGTATAGACAAAAATGCAATTCCAGAATAATTCTGTGCCTCGGCTGAAGCGAAAGGACATTCTCTGGAACTGAATTTTCATTCTCAGGAACTGAATTTTTATACTGTATTATATTGTATTTGATATTATGAAAAATTTTCTTTAAAATTATAAGAACTGTATTTTAACAAAATGAAAACATAAATGGGAAGGGGAAAAATCGTAATAGTTTGACTTCTGCTAATACAAGAATTGAATAAGAAAAAGATCTTGTTATTCTTATTTTAACATGAAATATTTTCTTAATTAATCATTATACTGTCAATAAATAAATTAAATACAGAATTTTTATGCAAGAAAAATTGTTACATGTATCAAATCATAAGTCCATCAATGACAAATTAAATTAACAATATCAAATTATCCTCTACTGTAACAGCTAGGATGTTTAAAATTATTTAGGGCTTAAATTAATGTATTATAATTTATGGGATTAAAAGATTAAAATAATTAGAAATTTTTTTATTGTTCAAAAAGTTTATTACTGTTTTCTTAGAAAATATAATTTTATTTGTCTAAAAACTAAACTCTAATTCACATTTCAATGAAATCCTACTTGAAATATACACTCTATGTCGTTTAGAGTGAACGGCTCGGTTCCAAAGAATTCATTCACTATAAGCGAAATTCACTATAAACGACAACATATTCA
>JAQFXN010003909.1:0-10356 GCA_034693365.1 Liacarus xylariae
TATTCCTATCAGATTAAGTAGGGATGTGTTTCAAAGGGAAGTTGAGTATCAGAAGATGACTATTCCTATCAGATTAACTTCATATTATATGTAAAGTCTGAAAAAAATTAATTTAGTTGCCAATGAGGCGTTTCAGGGGTTTTTTGGATGTGTAATCTTTAAAGGTTTCATCATTAAATTTCATTTTATAACTAAACCAATTGATTAAATTGAACAATAGTTATTTTGTAAACCTTTTACAATGACAAATTCAATCATATATTATCTGTCCATTACCGTCGAGATCTGGTCGCCGCTGACCATTTATCGCAAAAGAATTAATTTTATATGACTTGATCAGACTCTAAATTAGCTTTACAAATATATACCTATTGCTCCATTTGATCAATTGATTTAGTAATAAAATGAGATTTAATGAACAAAGATGAAAATTTGCTCAATTATGAAGAACTTCTAATTTGACAAAATAGAAAAAACTACATGAAATAATACTGGCCAGAACTCAAATGGCAGCTTTGCTGCCTGTGCTGCTTATTCTGCTCATTCAGTATTACCCCTTTGAAACACATCCCTACTTGAAACCCTTGATATAACCCAATTTGTTCATTAATCGCAATTAATTATTTGTTTTTCGATGTTACTCTGTTTCTTCCCCTATTTGACTACCCTTGAAGTTATAGAATCACAAATCTATGTGTACTTTTGGTGCAGATTATTATCTGTTTAACCTATAATATGTTCAGTATTATAATCATACACTTTAATCAGCTTAAAAAGGATCGCAATTTACTTTATTTAATGAATACAAATGAAAACAATAAGCTATCGCTACGATTCCCGAAAATATTTTGGGCACTCATTAGGCTTAATGTAATTTATGTGGTTTAGCGTCTTATATAAGGTTAACATAAAATTAATTATTCAAAAAGTTGATTACAAAAGTTATGTGCAATAAATATTTTATTCATTATTAAATTCAATTTATGCGAAGTCTGAAATAAGGAAAAGTGTCCCATTCCCGGAAAACTTCCCAAACGGAATGGATTTGTTTCACTAGCATTGATAACAAATGGTAACCAATATATTACGTAATAAAAGGGCATTAAATGTTAGATTTTCCGCCAATTTATTCAATACAATAGCCTATAGTCAATAGGTTTAAAAACTTCTAGACTCGAAAAGCAATTAAATGTTTTGATTAGATTTAAAAACATTTAAATCTGTGTTTCAATCGATTTGAAGATTTGGACAAAGAATACAAACAATGTTTGGGAGAAAAACAATTGAATACAAACTAATTATAGTATAAGAAATTCAATGAATCCTTTATTACTATTAATTTAATTAAATTATTATTTGTATTGAAATTAATTACAATTAAATGAAAATAAAATTACGTTTTTATATTGAATTATTTGCGAATTTATTAAGTAATTAGTCATTAATTATAGGAAACAATAAGTCATTGAATGGAAGGGAAAATTGCAATAATTTTATTGAAAGCATAAATATTTGTCTAAAAGAGACGCCAATCGGTTGACTGCACTTCATTTGGCGGCCATTATTTGGAACGAACAATGTCTGCAATTAGTGCTCGAATTCTCGCCACAACTCAGATGTTTTCTATTAAGACAAAAGGCTCTACACTTCGGGGCACAGAATGTGACAGAATGTTATACACACTATTGTACGTATTATTATACACACTATTATGAACACTATAAGCACTATTATAATCCAATATTATATAACATATATCTTTAATTGTATCTATATATTAATTATTATCCTAAAACCTTAACATTCAAACGTGAAGCCTTTAGGCTATCACGTATACATAGGTAATGGGTTTTTGCTGTCAAGACAAAGACGCATTTGCGTCAATCGGCTTTAAGCCAATACTTACTTTTACTCATAGAGGAGGTCTATTGAGCCTCCAATCACAGTAGTGATGGGCACTACTTAGATTTAAGCGCACAGGCGCAATATTATTTTATGTCTGAATCTCAGGAGAATATGTTCTCGAGTTGTTGGAGACTTAGAGAGAGTCGAGTTCTAGGTTACGAAGTGTGAACACGTATTACTGATTTTGTATTCTTTATTTGAGTAATCTTTCTTCGTTGAATAAACCCTTCATTTTGAAGTAAGTCTTTGTTTGTTCTCTCTTTTTTCAAAGTTAATTAGCTTTAACTAAGGGTACTGCCCAGGCCTTCGGGCCTGACGCAGAACAAGGAGATTGTTTCCCTGAATATAGATCTTGTCAGGATGGTGCCGAACGGTAAGTAAAGGTTATTCGTGTCTCCCGTTTATTGAGAGGCCTAGAGCTGACCAATCCGGAGAGACAGGTCCAAACGAAAGGACTCAACGCTCAAATATTTCGGTAAGCGTCCCGGTGTCCAGGTCCGAACACTTGTTCAAGATTTTACCGCTCGAGTCTTGTCGGCCATGCATAACATCAGCAAGACCCAGAAGTGGACAAGAAATTGGACCGGTACCGAAAGCATAAGGCGATGGATCTGAGGGAATGGCGTTATTCCATTTGGCGTCGTATTCGGATTCGGATGAGGTGAGCGGATGGCCATACGCACTAATATGGAAAGGAAGAGCCCGAGAACACCGCAATATTTACAAAACAATTATTCATAGAAATTGCGCTCCAAATATAATATTACAACCGATGCACACAAACAAAATAATAAAAACAAACAAGTCAATTGGAAAGGCGCGCGTTTTACGGTTACAAATGCCGGCACAGAAGAGAGATTCATCAAACATGCAGAAATTTTTGTCTATAAATCAGAAATTAATTCAGAAATATTTGAAAATTATATTGAATTTCAATTAATT
Organism: Liacarus xylariae; assembly: GCA_034693365.1. Taxonomy (NCBI): domain Eukaryota; kingdom Metazoa; phylum Arthropoda; class Arachnida; order Sarcoptiformes; family Liacaridae; genus Liacarus; species Liacarus xylariae. Next base: position 2,848 of record JAQFXN010003909.1, read on the forward strand.
CCAAATGTGACCCCGGGGTCTATCATAAAATACGACAACTGTAGTGTTCACTCCCATCAATACAGTAAAACCCCTACACAAAGTGCAAATAAAGAAACAATTAAATAATGGCTAAATAATAACGGGAATTGGTTTGAAAATAATTTAACGAAAACGCATTTATTAGCAATTGTAAAACACCGCAATATTATGTGCATGACATAATTTGATTAATTGTTACCCCCTAAGACTGCCCCTTTACTGTTATCACCCAAATTCAATTGAAATGATACGGAAAAGCTGGAAACAAATTGTTGGCCATAAAAACAATTTCAATTCATCTAATAATATCAAGAATATATCAATATTTTATCGAATTATTTCAAAGAATTTTGTCCTCAATTTTTGGGTAATACTGTACGAAAGACAGTGAGAGAAGTCGAGGCGAAAAATTATGTAGATTTTAATATTACCAGCTTATCAAATAATTCTGAACATAATTATTACTTTAATTGCTTTTTGATTAATAAATCGCATTTAATTAATTGTATTATATATGTATGCTTTACTGTAATAAAGATTTCTATTGTGTAATGAGTGGCTTATAGTTCAACTATTTCTTGACTTAGTTTTAATACAAATCTTTGAATCTATTTATTTGACGTAATTTATGCTCATTTTATTTGTTTAATAGACAAGTTTACCATTTGTTTACATAAATACACGTCATTTGTCACGTGACAACACTTTTCCCTTATCCCCGCATTGCTAAGTCTACTAAATTTCAACTCTCTATTAAATGTCACGATATTTGTGTATAAATTAATCTATAACTGACTGACTATCTATTGGACATTTAAAAAGTCTATATAAATAGGATATAGCCTGAAAATGGGAAACAAAGCTGTACAGTATGTACTTTTTTATTCAAAGTTTTTTTTGAAATAAATCCCAGAAATATTTTAATTAGAATTGAATCAAAGTTAAGCTATATGAATAAAAAGATTTTAATAATTTTTAAAAAAGATGTTATAAATCAGACAAAATTCATGGTTGAGAGGCTCTCAACTAATTTCATGACATTAATGAATATATTCTTATTGTTCATTCAGTACAACATATACATAAACTGTTTACATGAATCATTTCGTATAGTAACGACGTCTTGTATTACAGTTATAGAGTGTGAATTCAGAGTTATGAATTAATATTGTTTTTTACTTAATTGTTAATTAACAGTAATTCCACATATTATTACTTGTGTTCACCGTATCCTCCTCACCCTTACCCCTAGCAAAATTTTAGGAAACAGATGGTGTAGTTTTCGTAATATTTTGTCAAATTCTAGTAATATTCTGTAAGATTTCCTTTTACTGTTATATTTTATAAAATGTAGTTTTTAATGATTATTGAGTCATAAAAACCTGTTTTAAAGGAGTTTTTAATTACATAATCGTCATTTTAATAATACTCTTTTAGATCCTCACCAGTCCAAAATTAGCATAATCGGGCATTTTACCCCCTCATACCCTTATTGTTATGGCAAAAAATACCTCTTTCGTTTTGGACCTTATACATCCATGAATAAAATCCAAATAATTTCTAAAAACTTAATAAAACTTTAATTTCCCTACTAATTACAAGCCGTCGTTACTGCACAGAGCGATTCATATAACCTTCAACTGTCAACTAATTGAATGTCAATCTAAAATATAAATTAAATTCTTTTATTTTATTTGTCAGTATTTTAAAACTTTTTAATACCAATTATTCAATTAAATTATGAAAAAAGTGATGTAAAACTAAAATTTCACAAAATTTTTTGACACATTTCGAAATTTTCACTATAACTGTCTGCAAATCACTTCTTCCTAAAAATTGATTTTCAAATAACAATTGATTACAAATCAATTAATTAATTCTCAAAAATGTTTCAATTTTTGAATCACACAATAATATTTCGATAGTTATTGTGAGTATTGGAAAAAAAATTGTTGAGTAAGTGATCTAAAATATGAGTCAATAAAAAATAGAAAAACTTTTAAAATTGGATTCAATGCACAATCAAAACTAAGAGTAACTCGTTATTAATATTTATCTAAATGTTAAGAGTTGTAAGATTTGGTAACAATATTACCATAAATGTAAAGCCAGTTATTTCCTCAAGTCGTTCGCTAAAATGAAAACTTGTTGACAGATTAGTCCAGTTTTGACAGCATTTAAGAGTAAAATCTATTTATTTTAAGTTCATTGCCATTTATAGTGATCGTCAGCACAGGACAAAACGATTTAGACAGCAGTGGATTCCTTACATAATGTTAATTATAAGCGCAATCCTTATGATTGTGATATTAATAGCCAATACGAGGACTAATCCCAGTCCAACACCACTTGAATCAGATATTTGCTTAACGCCCGACTGTATTAAAGAAGGTATGACTGAATGATATAATGGTTTAATTATTATTTTAAATTCTTGTATAATTTGGGTAAAGCGGCCAGAATTTTAAGAACAATAGATGAAAGTATATCCCCGTGCGATGACTTTTATCAGTTTGCGTGCGGAAAATGGATTGAATCAACTGTAATACCTGAACATAAGTCATCTCAATCAACATTTGATGAATTACAGGATGAATTGAATAGAAAACTTAGAGGTTTTGCTTAAAAATAGCTTTTGTTCAACAAATTAACTTTTATTAATTTATTAGTTCTAATCGAAGAAAAATCATTACAATATGAGAAGAAATCATTTGTTAACAAATTGAAAGACATGTACAGGAGTTGTATGAATACAAGTAAGTTATTTTGCAACTATAGAAAGTTCAACAATTGAAAAGACATAGACAGACATCGCCTTAAGATTATTTAGTTTTTTGACATAAAATTGAGACATTATTCACGTTATTATTCGTTTGAATTCAATATTTTATTCATTAAATGCTTTGAATTTTAAGAAAAAGTGTTTATTAAAAATTAAATTTATTTTAAATCCAGATTTTGTTGCCAGAAGTCAAATGATTTTGTTATGAATACTATCTTTGAGTCTATTTTTAAATATTTCATTTATACGACATTTAAAATCCGATTCATAGCCGTAATTGAGGCCAAAGGAGACAAACCATTACTGGATCTATTGAATCGATTCGGGGGTTGGCCTGTATTGCAACCATCGGATTGGGTTGAATCAGAGTTCGATTGGTTTGAATCGTATACTAAATTAAGACGAATCGGAGTCACAGATAGTGTTCTCATATCTATATTCGTTGACACCGACGACAAGAACAGTTCCAAACGTTTGTTATATGTGAGACACTATTTAATTGACTTTAATTTGTTTAACGAAATACTAATCTTATATTAATGACAGTTAGATCAGCCCTCGTTTGGACTCTTTGATAGGGATTTACTTATGAAAGGATTGGATGACTTCTCAGTTCTGGCTTACTATCAACTTATGGTTAAAAGTGCCGTTTTATTGGGTGCCAATGAAATTGTGGCTAAAAGACAAATGTTTGAAGTCTTGGAATTCGAAACACTTTTGGCGAATGTGAACAACAGTTCATTAATCTATGAATTGATTAAAAATAATATTCTGTCTATACTTTCATTTATTTAGCATTCATTGGCCAAAGAAGAGAGACGTAATATGAGTTTATTATATAATAAGATGACAATCGATGAGTTGAGTCAAATTGCTCCTAATGTTAGTATAGATAACTTTATGTACTATTGGAGGGGGAATAGCCAAAATACCTCCTTGTGAAAATGAAGAAAAATGAGATCCCCCTCTAAAAATTTGGAATATTCTGTGAAATTCTGTACTAAATCCTTAGAAAATTCTTGCTAAATTCGGCAGAATTTTGTTAAGTTGCTAAATAATTCATCATAATTTGCTTGAATTATGTCAAATTCTGTTAAATTACATCATTTTTGATGAAATTCCGCAAAATACCTCCCTATACCCCCTGTGAATTTGAGGCTCTTATTAGTACCCTATACTTTGTGTTCATTGTCCATCCCTACCTGGTTTTATCCCAGAGATCTTCAAAGTTGGAGGGGCTCTGCCAGGAATATCCCCTAGCGTTTTATCCGAATACCTTTATATGCTGTTTGCAAGGTACTATTACTGGTACTAAGCCTAACAAGATTTGAGAAAACGACGCCAAAAGCGCCGTTTTCTGAATATTCTCTGAAATTCTGTCTAAATTCTTGCGAAAATAATAGAATTTTGTAAGATTTTAGATAAATTTGGTCTGTTTTTGTTAATATCATACAGAATTGATCATATTTCTGCTAAATTCTTTTAGAATTCGTCGAAATTCTATTAAATTTCATAATTTAAAAGTAAATTCTAATTGAATTTGACCATTGTGAAATACATCCTCTTAGACCTCCTTGCCCAAAATTGGAAAATTCGTTATTTAACCCTTCCCCTGTCGTTTTGACCTTAAATATCCCTGACTTATCTCTACATTACTGTCAAATAATAAATGGAATAATATAGGGATGGCCAAAGACCATAAAGTCAGGGAGTATAGCGTACTGATAAGAGCCTCAAAGTCAATGTGTATATAGGAGAGGTGTTTTGCAATCGTCAAATTCTTAAAGAATTTAAGTAAAAATGACGCAATTAAACAGAATTTCTACTAATTCTGCAAGAATTTGGTAAATTATCATAAATTCTGTAAGAACTTAACAGAATTTGAGGAAATCTAGCAAGAATTAGACAGAATTCTGTTATTTTTCTAAGAATTTAGACAGAATTTCACAGAAATTTGCTATGGGGGGAGGGGTTTCTCGCGAGCTGACTAGCGAGTATTGTCTAATTATTGCTAAATTTCGTCAAGTTCTGTTAAATTCTTACAGAATTCATAATTTACTTAATTAAAAAATAAGTTTTTAAATTTATTTTCATATTATAGACAAAATGGTTATCATTAATAAATAACTACACTTTAACTCCAATATTAAAAAGCGAACGCATAGTAGTAATCGATATTAAATACATTAAATCTATTGATTTAATTCTACCCCAAACTAAGAAAAGGTAAACAAAATATTTATAATTTGATAATCAAAACCAGGCTTTTAAAGGACTATTCATTTTAATTGAACAGAATTCTAGCCAATTATATCTTATGGCGTATTGTGTTCTCTAAAATATCCGCTTTGGGAACCAAATGGAGAAATCTTGAGACAGAATATGAGGCAAAAGTTTTGGGCAAAAAACGACAGGAGCCCCGTTGGGAACAGTGTGTCGGCGTTGTCCAGTCGGCGGTCGGTATTGCTCTGTCCAACCTATATGTCGACCAATATTTCAATAACGACAACAAACAAATGGTAAAGAATTTTAATAAACACTGAATATTAAAGTTGAGAACTCATGAGTCATGACTTAATTAATCCATTTATTAATAGACTCTCGAAATCGTTAAAAATATAAAAACAGAATTTGAAAAAATTCTTCACGAAATAGATTGGATGGAAAAACAGACATTAAGTCATGCGTTGGACAAATTGCAAAATATGGAACTCAAGATTGGTTTTCCCGAAGAATTAATGGATGAAAGAAAAATTCTCAATCATTACAAAAATGTGAATTTACTTAAAAATATTTGTTTGGAATAACTGTTTGACAATAATTTAATCATTGAGTTGAATTGAATGTTTGAGTCAACTATTCTTATATGTAATCAAATGTATTTTTAGCTTCACTTCACGTCAGACGACTATTTCCAGAACCGAATCAACACATATAAGTGGATAAATGATTATCAATTCAGTCAACTCAGAGAAACCAACACTAAAAATGAGTGCGAATTATATTTGAATGATTTAATACAATTAATTATATATAAAAATAATTAAACAAATTGTCTGATTGTGTGTCAGTTGGCGTAAATACGGTGAAGTGACTGAAGTGAACGCATATTACTTTCCTCAGGAGAACGCAATGGTCATACCGGCGGGAATTCTTCAGGGGGTTTTCTACAATAAGAACAGACCAAAGTATTGGTTTGCATTCATATTCAGTATATTATAATTAATAATTAAAATAATTAAGACTTGAATGATATATTCTTCAGTTACTTAAACTATGGAACTATTGGTGAAGTAGCCGGTCATGAGATAACACATGGATTTGATGTAAGTTTAAGTCTTAAATATTATAGTTTCAAAGAATTGTTGAAATTTTATTGGAATAATAAAAAATGTGACTCAAGGACACGGGCAGACAATTCGATAAGGAAGGACAGGTCAATAATTGGTGGGATTTGGCCACCGATGAGAACTTTAAACTGAAATCCCAGTGCATTATTGATCAGTACAGCAATTATACGGTGGAAGCAATTGGTTTGAATCTAAACGGAATCAATACTCAGGGAGAAAATGTTGCCGACAATGGAGGCATAAAACAGGCATTTCGTGCGTATAAGACATTCGTCAAGAATAACGGTTCCGAACAAAGACTGCCGGGACTTAAGTACACTCCGGAACAGTTGTTTTGGATAAGTTATGGAATCCAGTCGTGCAGTAAAGAGAATTCAGAGCACTTGAAGCTTATGATAGAAATCGATTCGCACAGTCCCAGCAAATACAGGTATTTCTGTTCTAATAATTTATTTCATTTCTACTCAAATTAATAGATTTAGTTTCGCTCAATTGACTGAATAATAGTACCGGTGCTGATCTGACATATGAAGCGAATCCATGCAATTATTTAAATTTAGTTACTCTTCGAGTGAATGATCTCAAAAATTAATTTAATTATAGCTTTAATAATATGAATGCACCTGAACTTCAATTGGTTTTGACACTTCTTGACTCTAAAGCTATTTGAATGAAAACAAATAAATATTTTAGAACTGAAGAAAAGAAACACAATTTCTAATACAATAGTAATTATTATATTTATGAATAACTTTAAATATTTTACTAATTATTTTGCAGAATAATTGGAGTCCTCTCTAATTCAAAAGACTTTTCCGAATCATTCAATTGTCCCATTGGATCAAATATGAATCCGATTCAGAAATGCACCGTTTGGTAGGAATTAGTGATTTAATTACCGGTTTTTTGATTTCTTTTTCAGACATCTAGACATCATTATAGACACATATTGTAGACATCATTATTCTAATTATGAGTAAATGATTTAATTTTATATATTTTTTAAAACCTTTTATTTATTTCTTTTTTAAAGTTTTGTTTGCTTTCGCAGGAATTGTTAAATATTTGTTCAATAATTTGTAAAAATAAAGCGAAAACTATTATAATTGATATTTATATAAATTTATTCACAAAAGTTAATTGATTTGTGACAACCCTTACAGTTGTGCCAAATATTCCAACATTCTTATGCAATTATCATTAGTTAATAGCAATACACTATAGCAGGCCTTGCCTTGAGGTTAGGGATTCATAACTTGCACAGGTCTGAGGTGCCATCTCTAAAAGTTGTGCCATAAACGTATGATTAAAAAAATGGTGGAATGTCAAGAAACCTATGCACATAGATAGAGGAGG
>JAQFXN010003910.1:0-10354 GCA_034693365.1 Liacarus xylariae
TTTCTATAGTCTTCTATGCATTTCTGCGTGTTTAGTCGTTTTAAGTGTTTTTCTATAGTCTTCTATGCATTTCTGCATGTTTAGTCGTTTAAAGTGTTTTTCTATAGCCTTATATGCATTTCTGCGCGTTTAGTCGTTTTAATTGTTTTTCTATAGTCTTCTATGCATTTCTGCGTGTTTAGTCGTTTTAAGTGTTTTTCTATAGTCTTATATACATTTCTGTGTGTTTAGTCGTTTTAAGTGTTTTTCTATAGTCTTCTATGCATTTCTGCATGTTTAGTAGTTTTAAGTGTTTTTCTATTGTCTAATATGCATTTCTGCGTGTTTATGTATGTTTTGGATATTTGATCTATTATGTAGTTTTAATATGCAAAATATTGTCATGTTATATCAATTTATCGTCATTTTTTTTCGTAGATACAATAAAATATTCACATTAACCATAGCTAACTGTATTAGTAAAAATTTATTTGAACTTGAATATTTAATTAGATATCTCATATAAAATGGGAATTCTTAAGATTTATTAATAAGTTTCTTTTAACTAATTATCCATTCGTGTAATATAAAAAATATTCATGTTCAAACGAGGTTATATCAACCCTAAGGCTAAAAACCTCATTGAACATATTTTCCTTATTACAAATAGAAACTCGTTTTATTCTTGTTCTCAGAAACAAACAGAACAATTTCACTTTGATTAACAAGTGATCTGCTAATCGATATATTTTAATCATAATCTAAAGTATTGTAGATTGTCCTAGTATCTTGCTTATAAAGCTTCGAATACGCTTGGTGAGTCACATATTTTGATAAATAAAAAAAACTTTTCATTTTGTTAAATTAAAATTAAATTACGAGACAATATTTAATTGTCAAATAAAAGCTCTACTCATTTTAGTTGACTTTGCTTTTGTTTGATTATCTAAACAATATATTTTATTTTCATTTCATAAATTATATGCTTAGAGATCGTGAATAATGATAACATCGCTAATATTTAGTGCCTACAGATCCCAACCAATCATTATGCAAACATATCTTTAATACTTTTATGTTGATATACACTCTATACCATTTATAGTGAACCCGCTTATAGTGAATATCCGCCAATTGTGAACGGTTTCTTAAGAACCAAGAACAAATGTTCTACAATATATTTAAAAATTTCTACTTTAAGTTTCTAAAAATATTCTTTGGTTTAATGATAGGAATAATATATATTTCACTCATTCCATGCAATATTTTCTAAATATAAATAAGAAATTAAGTATTTTTTATATTTAGTTTCTATGAACTAATTTAAAATGTATTTTATATTTCTATTTCAAAATAATTTCTTTCCTTTTAGTGAAAAGAGAATAAAATTTTATACACATTTTCATCAATAAAAAAAGATTTGATTGTTATTCTCCAACTGTTTTCCGTTAATTAAATCGGAAATTAAATCACAGATAAGTAGAAAAAAGAAAACAAAAGGGATTTAATGTTTCAGATTATATGCCTTTTATGTGCAAATATATTATCCATGACTTGTCTGAAGAGTTTTGTTTTTTTCCCATTACTGTTATGTTATGTCAAATAAGTCTCTCATCAAAAGCTTTATATTAAAATTCTGCGAACCGTTAGTTCATTAGACTAGTGTTCAAAAATAGATTTTAATCCTCTTTTTCTGACTCTTAAAAGTTTGTTTCAGCCAATTATTAGTTTTTGAAGTTCTCTAAAAGTATCGGAAAAGTGCAAAAACAAACTTCAAAAGTGACTTTGAATTTTGATAACTTATTTGAATTTTGGCAAAAATATGTCATGTTTTGCATAATACATATCGAATCATTATTCTGCATCTGATCTCCAGTTTTCACTTCCACTCAATAAAAAGTAATATTCATTTTATTTTTGAGAATAATTACGAAGAAAAGGCAAAATATAAACAGTATATTAGTATTGATTCAAATAACGCTATAATATATTTTAGTAAAAAACGGTTTACTATGAAGTGAATGATAGCACAAAAAAAGTTTGAACAGAGAAAGAGATTGGGAAAAGGAGACAATTTTGGAGATGTTTGTATAATTCAATAGACCTGAATGTATGAAAAGATAGGATTGAAAAAATATTTTGATTGAAAATTAATTTTTCCTTCAAAACACATATGATCTATGATTACAAAGAGTGAAATTCATTTTCAGCCAATAATTTCTTTTCACTTTTCCCTCTAATGTTTTGAGAAGTTCAGAGAATTTTTTTTGTCGTCTTCTCTCTACTAAACTTGAATTGAGAACCTGATAAAATCTTTTTTTTATATGTTTGTTGAAAATAGTTTGGAAGAATTTTTTTAATTTGTTAAAAAAAACTTGCGAATGAGTCATACGATTGGTGAGGAAAGAGAGAACAGAACAAAAAAGTTTATAAGAAATATACCGCAGCATCAAAGGTGCACAGATTTAAAGGGGAGGTTATACTCAAATTCAAATTAACTCAAAGAAAAATTCTGTTTTAATGCATAAAATATAGATGATTTTCTGTTGGGAAATGGTTTTATATTTGGAAATTGGAATTTGTAATTATATAACATTTCTATGAATAATAATTTTGAAAATTAAATAATTTAAAAGTCGGACCTAGGTAGCTTACAGCAAGTGTAACATAATTGAAAATTATCTTGTGCAGAAATGATATATTTTAGAAAATTCTTGTAACTAAACTAGGAAGATACTCCAAATTCTGGCATTATTATGTAGGACATTGTAGGAGATATATTGTAGTAGTCTAACAGTAGTCTAACAGTAGTCTAATTTCGCATCTCTGTTTTAAATATTAGAAGAATTATAGCAACTAATAGTGAGATATAATTAAAAGCGAATATAAAATTTCTTTTATATTTTGAGGTCTTTTATCTAATGTGTGACGAAAATCATTTTCTCTCATAAATAGAAAACCAAATGCATTAATGCGTGAAATAAAAATAAAGCTAACAATAAATTCATTGTCACACAAAAAAAATAATAAAACATAAACTAATTCTCGAATACAAATAATATATTATACAAATAAATGTCAATCCAATCGAACTCTCTGTTAACACAAAGTATCAAAAGAGAAATACTAAAATTTTTTCTCTTCATTTCTCTTCTGTGGTATGCAATGGAGAGAACAAATTCTTGGATTTATGGCATTTCGTGAATATCTTGAAAATGATAGATATATTTCTTTTCTCGCCTATCGGTTGCATGAGCATATCTTTAATGTCAGTCCAGTCGAGAAAAAATATTTTACATTTTTTTTTATTCTATTGAAAACTTTTAAAACATTATTAATAATAGAAGTAAAAAGTTTTAAAGAGATTACACACAAAAACTGCTGGTATTGTATACAAAGAGAGAGATTGTGAACTTAAAGACCAGTTTTGCAGACACACACACACAGAGAGAGCAGAAAACTGGGGGAAAGAAAATTCATGTCAAGGATGGGGAATGAGTATGTGTTAGCTAACAAAAACAGCACAGGGAGGAGGATATGTTCGCAGTGAAAATGGGAATATCGTAATCGAGAGGATGAATAAGCGTGTGATTCATATAATACATGTGAACGCCATTTACTATTACGGCTTTCGATCCAAACCTACAGTCAATACCCAGTTTTCAAACACTAAATTAGATAAAAAAATAAAAACTAATTTCTTTCTGTTGACTGTATTATATTCTATTGATTGAGGAAAAAATATTATTTTTAATATTTCATTAATGAATTCTATATGTCTTTAGAAATAATGTCAAAAGTTTTTTAACTTTTATTTGCATTAATAGTTAAAAATATAATTTAATATTTTATTTTTATTCCAGCAGTGAATACACTGAGAATAGGCAGTGAATAGTGAAATAGTCTCAATAGAGAATATAGTGAGTGGTTGTGCTCAGCCGTTGTAGGGTATGTGTGCTATCGCATGCAGGTTTAAATGGCACAGGGCTTGGATGTGTGTTGTGTTGCTGTAGGAATTGATAGGCCGTGGAATGGACTAAGTTTTTGGTAGAAGAGCCACGAAATACACCAGTGCTCACTCAATATACAGTGTATGCTTGCATTCAATAGTGACTGACTGAGTGCGCAAGTAGTCAGACATAACATACCAGAAATATTTATTGTTGTTGTTGTGCTTTTCCACATATCATACGGAATGAATGAACGGACTGTGAGCACAGGAGAGCACAGGAGAGTTAGCATTCTTCGAATGGGCGAATACACTCTCTGTGATTGACTAAAACAGTGAAAACTTTTTATAATTCATTATTAAAATCAAGTGAAACAAACTTTTTTGCTGTCACTCCTATTGTGCTGTGCGGTGTGTGTAATGACCTTAATTGTGGTAATAATACTAATAACTGATCCATCAATTAATGTTCAATTCCTAATCTAATTAAATTCAGTTTACATACCATACCATACATAATACGATTGTGTCTGTGCTGTCCATGTATTGTGTGCTCCAATAGTAATATGTTATGCTTTATATGAGCCAAACATCGCAGTCCAAACCAAACTTCTCACTCATGTATGGCTTCGACTGTTCACTGAACTCGTAATTAATATTTTTTTCTCTTTATTTTATTTATTAGTCAATAGTGAGAGAGAATACAATAAAACAGTGGTTTTTCTCTTCTGTAGTGACAATTGAGTGGTATATCGCATATCATATATCATAAGGACATTGGATATTGTTATGGGATGTTCGCCAAAACACTACAACACTTTGTTGTTTACCAAACATACGCTTTATTGGCATAACTGCTATACTCGATGTCTAATTGCGATGAAGTGTTAATTAAGGACAGGGAATAATAAATAATCAAACAAAACAATATTAAATAACACCATTCGCTCAGTAAGAGCTGTCTGTCATCAGTCAACTAATCAACTGATCCAACAGTCAATTGTTGGCAGAAATAAGCAATTATTCCAATTCCAGTACTATATCTAACATAAGTAGAAATTTTATTCTTGTTATTCAAGAAATCCATTAAATATTTTTAGATTTGTTTTTAATAATAATCCTGAAAAATGGCAAAACTGCTAGCAATCAAGTGCTCACTAATAATACTCCAGTTGGTGTCCCTGTCCGTGGCGTCTGTGATAATAATCATTTATTACAACCCCTGGATTAAGATTATAATCGAAGCGAATAATGTGAGCGAATCCGGCGATAGGTTTGTCGAGACGTTTCGCAGTATTGAAGGCGAAGAGATTGTGATATTCATCATGTGTTTGGCCACTATCATAGTGAGTGTGTTGGGTATTATAGGTGCCATCCGTGGCCAAGAGCACAACCACTGTCTGCTCAATTTTTATATGACAACACTTATAATATTCCTATTCATCACATTTGTCGCACTTTGCGGCACAATTTGGGAACTGATTAACAAACTGTTGAATAAAGACAATAATATCAATGAATATCTGTTTGACGAACGGCAGAGAAATTATCGTAAAATAGTTTGGCCATCAGTGACGTCCACTCCAGACAATAGTAGTGCTGTTAATACAATACATTCGCCAAATGACACAATCGTACCGTTAGTCCCAGTGAGTCAGCCTATGATCAGCAGCTGGTGGTATATAACTAAGTCATTCTTGTTTATCATCATCTCCGCCACCATTTACGCCACGAGTATTAAACTCACCCGAAAAATACTGGACAGCGCCGACCACTATCTCGAGGCCGACGACGACAGTGGACGGCATTTCAATATCGACAATGAAAATGAGGACATGAATCACACGACGAAAGACTCATCGTTTACACGGGTTTAACCATATATTCAAACATTATTTCCTAATTTTTTTAAGTTTTATTTTTGAATTGATTTTCTCCTTTTTTTGAGTGATTTTTTAAAAATCATATTTTGTTTTGTTGAAGAGTTTTCTTCAAACAATTCTTGAGTCCAAGTAATATGAGTACTATTAGAGTATATTTACTGTGCGATCAACAAAAAACTATTGAATCTCTAAAGAGTTTTCCTCTTTTTTTACTATCATTTTATATACATATTCTATCTCTAAATATTTTTTCTGTCATTTGATGTGATTTTTTTCTAAATGAAAATATTTTGAATTTTATTTTCATTCATTGAATTTTCAATTAGCATAACATTAAGTCCAGGAATTGATAATAAATAATCTGAACTTTCAATCCGATTCTGTATTACCTTTCGCTTCCTTTTTGGCCATAAAAATAATTAAAAACTCAAATATAATCAAACTTTTAATTTAATTTTTTTGTGCTAATTATTAAATATATTAATAATTGCCGAATAAGTGTATTTAATCGCATGAATTGACCGCAATTTTTGTTGTGCTCTTAATATTCAAAAATGCTTTTAAATAAGATTTGAACCGAAATGAGAAAAAAAATTGTTCTTTTAATTAATTTATGGAAAAAAGCTTTAAGTGATTTATAAAATGAATTATTTCTCTTATTATCGATTATGAAATGACTTTCTCCCCTCCTCTCTGCCTCTCACTCCCCCTCTTAATCTCTATTTTTCAATTATATCTTATTTATATTAAATAAAACTAAATTTTAGAGAACTTTTATTTAAAACAAAAAAAATCATTTTTTAAAATTAAAAGACTTATTACACAATACGACAGTACAGTTAGACAATGCAAGTAATATCGTATTTACAATCGAAAAGAATATTTTGTTCGTGTTCAATTTTTTTTGAGAAATAATTTTAAATATTCTTATTATTTAAAAGAACACTTAATTTCGTAATATTTATTTTGCAATTTTTTATATTTTTATTGGACTTAAGAATAATAATTATAGTAACTGTTCGTGGAATAAAACAATAAATCCATAAAAAGAATTTGATCATTTAAACCATGAAGAATTTTTACGAATTATGTGCAGACAGACTAAGCATGAATTTCTGAAAATGTCTGAAAATATATTTAAAAATATCCACTTTATATGAAAAAAATGAGTAGCAGTCATGAAAAGAGCACTAATAAAAGAGATCTCAATTTACCGAATAATTAGATTTTTAAAAGAGACTTTTCATCAAAAATAAAAAAGTGATTGATTCTCCAGTCCTTTATTCGCAATTTGCAGAAACAAAATGTACAAAACAGAAGAGAAACAAAATATATATATAAAGCAGTTCTTAATTACAGAATTTTATAATACAATACAGAATACTATATCGCGTTTGAAATAATGTAATGAAAGCTATTATATAATATTGTAATTGCAATGAATTTTGTGACTCTTTTTTTTAAATAGAAAAATAAGTTGTATCATGTTCACCTAAAGCGAGATTATTAAAAAAAGAACTTGTGCATTAGGTGAGACAAAGGAGAAAAGAATTTCAATTACGGTCTGATGTATTGTATTCTGTATTGAATATGAAAGTTAATTATATAATGGATGAGATTATTTGATACCCATATTATATACCTCTTCTCTCTCTCTTTTTTTACAAACACTTTAATAGATTTTTTTAATCAATTCGTGTACTGAATAGACTTCGAAGACCTTCAGACAAAAAATTGTGTTTCGAATTCCCCTTTTCTTCGAAATGCAGTTTTAGAAAAATTGTGAAACAATTTTCTCAATTGAGTTATTGTATGAAAATAAAGTCATTTTTTCTGATTTGGCTATCAATTGATATATTATTATGTAATTTGAGATATAATAACAAATGTATTGAATAAATAAAAAGGGAATATTTAAAAAAAAGTCTTTGACTACGACTTTGAATTTGTTTTTGTCAAATGAGGAAAGTTTTTTCGTATGCATTGAATTTCAAATATGATTCTGATCTCCAATTTTACATTTACTCTCAAAATGAATGTATGAAAAGTTCTTATTTCGATAGAAGAAAAACTAAATTCCAGTTAATTTGCATTAAATAAACCTTTTCTTTAATAAATTTATTAAATAAATATTTTATTTTAAAATTCATTTAAATTTCTTTGTTTTGTCTCATTATAATTGAATAGATATTGAATAACAAACACAGTTATGGCTTACATTTTAATTCAATATATTTTTTCCTCATTTGATATTTTAATAATTTTTTTTCTGGTTTTAAATTATTAGAGAATAAAAGACAAGGAATTCAGAGTCTCTTCTATTTTTTGTGACTCATTTGATAAATGAATAAATAAATTGAGAAATAATTTTTAATTCTTTTCTCTTCTTCTGAGGAAAAACTATTTGAATTGATATTTAAAAGAAATAAAATGAATTTATTTGTCCTCTTTTTAGAGATTATAAATCTCGTGTGTATTATAGATATGAAAAAGCTGTATATTTAAATAAAATTGAATTTTTTTGTCTGAATTTCCTTACTTACTATTTGTAATCTCATTCTTAATAACATTAAAAAACGCGGAATTTTGTCCAACAGATTGACTTAATTATGTGTTTTATATATATATCATGTGATTCATGAAAAAAAACCTTTTTATTTAAATGTATTTCAAGTGTAAGAATTTTTTTGCTCTCTTTTTATATGTCATTATAATTATTATTATTATTATTATATAATACTCTGTATATGAATGATATTATTGTATCGAATTATAAAGTTATAAAACTTTTTTTGATTGAATAAAAAAATACAAATAAAATGAATGAAAAAATGTAGAAATTTTTTTCCTTCAAAAAGATTCATTGATTTTGTCAAAATATTTCATAGATTATTAATTCTTTATCCACAGAGATGTCATTATTAAGTTTTTAGGAATCTGTGGGAAATGAAATTGTTTGCTGTTGTCGTGTGAACGGAATGTCTGGGCTTCTGGTCTTCTTATGGATTCTCTCGTCGGAATAATTCTTATGCTTTGATTGAATAACATTTGTTTGAAATTATTTTATTCTCTATCTCTCTCTCATAGATTCATATCAGAAAGAAAAATGTCTTTTCTATTGAAATATTAAATTAGAATTTTTTGATAAATATATTTTTGTCACTACTTATTAATAGAACAGTTGTAGTCATTATTTCAGTGCATTGAATATCAATAATAAATATATCAATTTGTTGTATATTCTGTTAATAACCTATTTATATAACTTTGAACTTTTGATTAATGATTTCTTTTAACTTTTCGAGTAATTAAATAAATATAAAACTACTCAATAAAAAAATTGTAGAAAAAGCTTAAGATTAAAGAAATTATTTCACTAAACTTTTAAATTATGTCTTATTAAACGAATATTTTTAACCAAAAGAACAAAATTGAAAGAAACAAATTAAAAATAATTTTCAAGTTTAAAGTCTGAGATAATCATCTGAATATATTTAATGGATAGAGAAAAAAGACAAATTCGTTTAAATTTAAAGACTAATTGATAACTAGAGACCAGTTTGACTGCAGAATAATTACAGGACAGTTTCTTAAATAAAGCTATTAAGGAAATAATGATCTCCATTTTAATAATTAATTATTAATATTTATCTCTTTAATAGTTCAGTTTATTCAGTGGAGAATAAATGTGCATATTTGTTGGGCAATAAACAACGGAATAACAGTCATTCAGGGGTCAGGGAAGATCTGTTGGGGACAGGGGTTTGTTTTTTTCAAAATACAGTAGGAGTGTAGTTCTTAAAATTAGCCAAGCAGAAAGGAAGACGGAGTAAAAATCGTCTTCAAATTTTGATTTTGTAGCCAAACGTTGGTCACAATTAAGTAAAAGAAACGGCGATTGACTTAAGCAATGCTTTCTTTATTTATGTAAAAATACGAATATTGAACGGAAAGAGAAATAGAGAAAAATGTCTAAAAATAATCTAAAGTAAAGTGGATGTGAGGTCGTCTGTGGGTCTCACTTTCTATCGGACAGGGGGAGTTTAAGATAATATTGATTCTCCCTGAACCAGAACATATCTATGAAACTCGGGTCAATATTGATATTGATAAGTAATTTGATATTAGCTCATATAAAGAAATTCTTTTGACTGAGAATCAAAATTAAGAAATTACTTTATCGCTTTGTAATTATAATATACAGAAGGAGATAAAAGCTAGGGAAGCTATTTTTGGACCTAGCTCTTAAACTAAATGAAATAATTTATTTATGTTGTGTATGAAATCTAGAAAAATTTACAGAAAATTTTGTGCTAAATAGCTTTCCTAGCTTTTGTCTCCAACTGTATTAACTAGATTATTTTGTTTATAAAATAGAGTAAAACGAGAAAACATGAGATTATAAATATTAAATGCCTTTTTATTATTAATTAAATCATTATTTACAGTCGTCCAGAAATTAAATCGCACACCATATCCTGCCTTTTCTCAGTTGTCCATATATTGTTAATCAATAATGTTTCATTTCTCGATAATTTTTTAA
>JAQFXN010003911.1:0-10352 GCA_034693365.1 Liacarus xylariae
TTACTATTAAGCTTTCGGTCACTAATTACTTATAAAAATATAAAATAAAGCGAAACAACATGAAAGTAGTGTATTAGCTGGATAGATTAAAGATATTTTGATTTTATAATGTAGTAATTGCCAATTTTGTGAATTATCTCATTATTAATATATTAAAAATTTAATGAAATTAAAATAAAACAATTTATTAAATATCTATTCAATTAAAAACATTATTATTGATCAAAATATGGACAAAGCAGTAAAGGCTTTCCTCCATGGGCAGAAATAAAAAATCGTAGGTTTATAATATAAAGTGAAATGCCTAGGATAAACCCTGGTTTCTAGAATTAAAATTCATTATATTCATAATATGTCCGGATTTTGTCAAAGTTAAATTCTTGCAGAATCAGTTGAAATTCTGTTAAATCACAGTATTTTTGATTAAATTCTGCAAGAATTTAACGATTGCAAAATACCCTTCCTTACACCCATGTGACTTTGAAGCTTTTGTCAGTACTCTATACCCCCTGACTTTAAGGTCTCTGGTCACCCCTACATAACTACATAATACGTGTTGTCTATTTATCAATACTCTAATCATATCGTTATAATATGGCAAAAGATATTTAGTACGAATTTACGTATATTAGTCCTCATGCGTGTGTCGTTAGAAAAGCTGATTAAATAATATATTGATATCTGAATAAAGGGCACATTTTTCAATGATAGTTGGAGTTTGATAAATTTATGTCTCGTAATTCAAAATCGTATAAAAATAATTTCTACGGAAATCGCCAGGGAGATGTGGTGGCTTTTGGCGAAGTCTAATATAGAGTATTACCGTATCCGCACTAAATATCCAAACCCAAAATATTCAAACTTAAAATTTCCAAGACCAAATTACCCAAACCCAAAAATTTAGGTTGTGTAAGGTTAGTTTAGAATACATTAGGTTAATTTAGATAAATTTATTTTAGTTTAGGCTAGTTTGGGTTAGTCTAGGTTAGTTAAAATTAGTTTAGGTTATGTTAGTTTAGACTATATTAGGTTAAGTTAGGTTAGGTTAGGTTTGGTTAAGTCAGTTAAAGTTAGGTTACATTAGTTTATGGTTTGGTAATTTTTTCTTTGGATATTTTGGGGTAATCCTAGTATTACTGATTGTGACGTCACAAATCTCTTAATTTTGCAATAGGGTGTCCATGAGGGGGAATTATGTAAGCACAAAATTCTTGCAAAACTTAATCAAAAATTTGCACAAGTGCATTCTGTACAAATTCGACAACATTTACCAAGTATTTACCAAAACTTTTTTTTTATAAATTTAGATATAATTTCATGGTATTCGGCGCCATTTCCTTAAAACCTGCTTGAGGGTACCTATAGTTTATTTACAAAACACAGGAGGAAAGTGATATAATCTAAATAAAAGACAAATGCTTTACTGAAATATTATAAAATTCTAACAATTAAGATTAATTATAAACAGGAACCGCGTTATTCGATATTATAGTCGAGAAATATAGAGAGTTATAGAAGATATGATAATTTATTTAAATTATTATATTGTGGAAAATATTTTTTTATTCTTCTGGTTGTCTATTTTATTAAAATATGACCAGCAAAGTAAATCGGTTTAGATTTTTAAAAATGCCGGTTAAAATAGTTGAATATTATATATAGCTTTGAATACCAAATCATGCATTTGCTTCTTTTGAAACAGTCTATGAAAGGTCAATTTAGTTTATTATTTAATCTTAATACGAGTCTTATATAAAATCCATATTAAAGTTGAATATTATTAGTAATAATTTATTAATAATAGTTTTGTAAAAATATAGTCATATGAAGGAGAGCATGTAGTACAGTTGGATTTACTTTTCTGAATAATGCTAAATATTTAATTGAAGAATTTTCAATTTCAGTTGGAATTTTCAATGCACTTTTTATATTTGTCTATTAAATTATCGAAGTTCACGGTTACTGGTTGTAAACTATTCGTATGTATATTGTCGCGATTAAAAACTGCTCAAGGCAACGCCCCTTTTTTAATCACTTTAATTATAACTTTACTCGCTTAGCAATTGTGTTGTTTGTGTGGTTTGTGTATGTCATAGACGTAAACATCCACCGGATCACGCTTTGTTCTCCAGAGCAATGCAAATATCAGAGACCACACAGGTCAATGACTATCCTTTATTATAAACCTTAATCGTTTATAATAAGGTTCATGTCTGAAGTCTAACTTTATATTTTCTGCACACAGCAGAAGCTCACGATCGTTCGTTCAAAACGAACACTTCTCCAAATACAAATCTTGATTCACAATGAATCACTTGTCCCTAACAATCTTTCGACTCAATGAGTCACAATCTAATCAACAGACTATTCGGTGGTTAGTCGAACATTGTCTGTCCCAAAATACTTAATAGACTACATCTCGACTTACATTAAGTCTCAGTCTATTAAAGTATTACTCGATTCTTACGGTATCACGAAACTAACCTAAGGCGACCTCAACTCAACTCAAAGAGTAACAATGTGTGAAACACACATCAGACTTCAGAGAATTCGACTAATAAAAATCAGTCACAAGACTAAAGCGCCAGCGATTAAATTAGCAGAATTCAAATAATTTAGAATTATAATAGTTGAAGCAAGCAATGAGTAGGAGAGACTTACATTATTGTTGAGTTGTCGATCCTAAGCTCCAAACCAGTGGTGTTGTGTGAAGACTTTGTTATGACGAGATGTTATTTATTAAGAAGACTTAGAAAAACTTAAATAATTTAAGTGAAAAGATTCACAAGAAAAACTATTTTATTCGACGAATTCAAAAGCTATTACATTAAATATAAAGAAGAATTAGAAAATAAGTGACTGCACTCAATAGAAATCAAAACACAGAATAATCTGAAAACACATAAGAATCACCTTTTGAGTCAAAGAAAATCGATAAAACAGTTGCGCTAATGCGCCTATTCTCCAGCGCGAATAAGACTGCTGTGCACTCAATACTATACATGATTGGCAACTGCAGCCATAGCTACAGTGCCGGCATTTAGTGCACAGAGAGTATTGATTTTTATTTCAGAGTTCACTAACTCTGAAAAATCAATACTCTCTCTTTTTCTTTCACAATATTCTCTAAAAATGAGAATAGTCTCAGTAGTTTTCGTGAAAATCAGCATTCAATTTTTTAACTTTGGCGCCCTCTGGCCACGAAACCATACAATATAATAAGGTTTTGTTTCGACCATTTTGTTCTAAGAACACATGAGATTCACTGGTGCGCTGCCCCTTTTGATATCTTATCAGATCTGTTTTTAATGTCATTTCAACAGGAGTCCTTAATAATATTTCAATGCATTTCAGTGCAGTTGTATTAAAATTCACTAAATATATTTTGTGAACTAAACTCATTTTGAGCACTATTTCTTTGGTTTTCAATGAACTTTTCATCCATTTTATACTAAAAAACTATAAATAAAGCAATTTTTAGTAATATTTCATTTTTAATGCGTTTGTATTAAAAAACAACAAATAAACTATTTTTAAGCATTTTTATAAACATTTTTATTACATTTAGGAGTCAAAATGCGACTTTTTGAAAACCCTCCTCTGCCATTTTACCCTCTCCTGGACCCTCCCCCATCTCTTTTGGAAAATAATACCGCCGTGACATTTTCAAGTTTGCACATCTCTGATGAAACTGTTAGTTAGGGATGTCCAATAGGGGGTATAGCCAAATACCTCCCCCTGTCTCCGAAATATTACCCAGAAATGGCCAAAATACACACCCTCCTAAATCTTTTGAAAAAACAACGCCGAAGTCGCCGTTTTTGCAATATTCTGTGAAATTCTTTGTCAATTTTCCTAATCTGTGAACGACAACCGAATATTAGTTTGAAATGAAAACTTAGTCATTCACAGACACTCTTTATAACAAAATTTTTATTAAATTATTTGATATTGTTAAGCTCTCGGTTGCAGATTAGTCAAATCATATAAATTAGGCGTAACACTAAAATTTAGCTTACTAGCTGTGCAGATTAAATTTTTATTGTGTTTTGTCTATTAAATTATGTCTCTACAAAAAAAGACCTATTCAGGGATGGATTCCCCCCTTCCACATCCCTGCTTGAAGATTAAGTCCTAACTTGTTTTAAAATTAATTTCAAGTAAAGCACATGTGTCTCTACACATGACTTGAGCATTAAAATCAGACTCAAGTCCTCAGTGGAGACATGGCATTAGGAACATATCAGGACAGTTCCCCATGTTGCAACTCTTCGTGGTACAATTCACCATTGCACAACTCACCGTGATTCTTGGTGGCACAATTTCCAGTAGTTACAATAATTATTATAAATACTTTGTTAGAATTTAGACAGAATTCCACAGAATTACGGCAAGATAACAACTTAACAGAATTTGCTCATATTTAGACAGAATTCCACACAATTACGGCAAGATAACAACTTAACAGAATTTGCTCATATTTAGACACAATTCCACACAAGTACGGCAAGATAACAACTTAACAGAATTTGCTCATATTTAGACACAATTCCACACAATTACGGCAAGATAACAACTTAACAGAATTTGCTCATATTTAGACACAATTTCACACAATTACGGCAAGATAACAACTTAACAGAATTTGCTCATATTTAGACAGAATTTCCTTCGGTGCAATTTTTTTTATTTTTATGAGAAGGGTGGATTAATAATTGCGTGTTTTTCTTCATCAGTGCTTAATCATCACAGAGGAAGGAGTATTTTGGTCATGTTCTGAAGACAGGGTATTTGTCTATACCCCCCCCCCTCCATAGCGCATACTAATATAGAGTAGAATATTAATTAATGTATAGAAAGAACATGGGCAACAGAGGGTACAAAAAGCAAGATAAAGAAAACTCAAGAAAATTATATATTATTCCACATTAGGTATTCTTGATACTTTGTATCAGATTTTGTCAAAATTAATAGACATTGAAAAATTAAAGTATTTAAAACGATCGCTATCATTGTAACTGTTCTAAAAATCTATTGTTACTGTAAATGAATTTCACATTCCATGGGAGGAGATATGAAGCCATAGTAAAATAATTATTATTAAATATATAATTTCAAAATGAATTAGAATCAAACAAAAAGTGAAAATAGAATACTGTAATTATATGAACTAGAAAGTTTTTAGTCGATATTTTTTTCAAAGCGGAGATAATATAGAGTGTCCAGCTAAATACTATTAGTCTATAGCAATTATACAGTTGTAGATATCAAACTATTCAACATGTTCACACTGTTAGAGTACAGTAACTGTACATGTAACATTTGTTTTCAAAAATAAGAACTTTTCCCTTCAAAACATGTTTCACTACTTTAGTCGAGGCTTTCCTCATCTCCTTTAAAGCACTGCTTCTTTTGTATATATTGTCTCAAGTCTTTCATTTTAGACCTTCTTTTCAGGCATTCATTCACTATTTGTTTTGAATTTTATTTCTAATAATTTGAAAGAAATTATAAAAAATAATGTGAAGAATAAAACAAAATCATTGAATTCAATGGCATTAATAAGTGGAGGAATAATAAAGTTGTTATCACTGGTCTGTTCTGTGGTCTCCGGAATGTTATTCGCATTCGTTTGGCATAATTACGAACAAACGGTGATTGAAGTCCAGAGTATTCACAGTCATATTTATGGCCACTTAAAGGACACGCATTACGACCAGTGGTTGCATCAAAACTCCATCAAAAGACATGAGTTGTCAGAAGAATTCAAAAGTTTTGAAATGTTTGGTAAAAAATCGAATATTGTTTTGGAATCGGAATACCTGTTCAATAAAGTTCGGGTGCTTTGTCTGGTGTTGAGTAAGTCGCGTAAGGGTGCCTATGCCGTGAAGGTGACCTGGGCCACACACTGCAACCGGGTCGTGTTCTTCGGCCCCTTCTCTGACCACAAGATACCAGTCCTCAAATACCCCGCGTCTTCCACCCACTCCTCGTTTTGCAATTCATTCATTACTGTTTGGAACCAATACTCCAATGATTTCGATTGGCTTTTGATAGCAATGGACGAGACGTATGCCATAATTGAAAACTTGCGATATTATGTCTCTCCTCTCAACTCTTCTAATCTCTTCTATTTTGGTCGAGCCGTCAAACACTACTTCACCGGTATATATAACGCACCGGACTCTGGCATTGTGTTGAGCAAAGGTGCGGCTCAAGTCATCAAAAATGCTTTCTCTAACCAAAGTGTCTGTGATATGAACTCTATTGAAGGCATTGGAAAGATTTCACGAAATTTTGAAATATCTTTGGCCATAATATTGGGTCACTTCGGGTGTAATGCCGTCGACACAAGAGATCATCAAAACAGAGCCAGATTTCTGTCGTTTCCACCGGAGAAACAATTGATTCCGGGACTCATCTCTGTATTCAACGCGTACTGGAGGTCAACTGTGTTTCTTCCATCTGAAGGGACCAACTGTTGCAGTGATCGGGCCATCACTTTCAATGGTATTCAACCATCGGTTATGTATTTGACGGAATACCTTCTCTATCACATGTCTATATTCAAAAATAGTCCTCTCGGACTCGGAAACAAAGTGCCCCCACGTAGTGCTTATAGGGTCAGGTCTGATATGGACAACAATATACTCAATGAAATCGATTCCATCGAAATCGGAACGCCTTTAATACACGCCATCGATAAATATGAATACAAGAAAAATACAAATATTAAACATTCAAAAAAATTCAAATCTATTTCTAATTTTTTATATGACTTTTTTGGAAACTAAAAAGTATTTCGAAAAATCAATAATTCATTTAACAACTTATGGAAAAATTAATATTTTTTGTTAATAAACTTAAAAACTCTCGTTCTGAATATTATTTTGTTAATAAAATATAGAATATTCAAGGTTTGCGATGAACTGCTAGAATATCGTCTCCACAACTAATGAGACCTTCATTTTCTGGACCTAAATTGATGCCAAAAAGTGGTGAATTTCCATAAAATCGTTTCATATTTTCATTCGCTAAACGATATCTGTTTTAATCAAAGATGAGATAAAAATTAATTTAAATAAATACGAAATCTGATGTTTGTCTAGATTTTGAGTTCTTGTCTCAAATAAAAGCAATTCATACGTTCTTAATGTCTTCAGGGGTTCCGTAGGATTGGGAATACCAGTGTTTGGATCAATGGTTGTTAACACACATCTGTCACAGGGTTTCAAAAAAGTGAATTCAACTTCTCTGATATTAACGTAAAGCCAGTCGTCCTCTTCGTATGGTTTGCAGTCATTAATCAAAAAGTTTGGTCTGAAGTTCCTATAACTCACTTTATTTTCTTCGGAAAGTTTATTATTCAAGTCATTGATGGAACTTTCATTTATAACGAGAACTCCTGACCCGTCTTGAAATGTAATCTAATTTTTGAAAAATCAATTCCAATCAGTTTATTTATATTCCCAACACAATTACTGACCGGATATTTATTCAATTTTGTCACTATATTATTGCGTTCAACACCACTCCCTCTCATCGATGATTTCGAAAAGTGTTGAATTAATCTAGTTCCGGGTTTTTGCAAGAAGTTTGAAAACCATTCCTCTGCCTCTCGACCACAATATATACCTTCAATCGAATCGCCCCAAACCCTTACAAATGTCAAATGGTTTGGTATTTATTAATTAATGTCTATTAAATAGATTCAATTTGAGAATTAGCGCTAACACTGGCTTCAAATTGATAGCAAAAAACAAAGGGTTGTACTAATACTCAAATTTTTATACAAATAAAAAGCAATAAAATTATTTATTACTTCGTTTCTATCATAACGTCTTTTGATTGCTTTTCAGTTATAATTTTCAACTTAAGTGTTGGTATATTCGGTCCATCAATCCAGAGCTCATTCTCATGAAAGCTTGGCTTCAAAAGAGCTAAAGAGTGTTCATTTCTTTGAGTTATGAAACGGTTTTCACTGGTGACTAACATCCAGGACCTTCAAATTTTGAGTAATAATTGTTTATTTGATCAAAAAGTGCTCGTTTTATACCTGTCTCTGAAGGGCCCGAATTTGACTCCAGATTTGGTGACATTCATTTCATTAACTTCAATACCCGGAAGCGATTTGACCGGATATACAATAAGCTTGGCAATTCTAGCAACTCTTAAATAATTGCGTTTTTTATTCTTATTTATATAATAAAGTACTGCTCCACTTATGGCACACAACAGAATACTTGAAAATATAATATTTGAAGCACCAAATGAAGACATAATTTAAATTCTTATCAATTTATTGAATCAAATATCGAAATCTGAAATAAAGGAAAATAAAAATAATTAATAAAAATTTATTTAATTATTAAAATTTATTTCATAAAAATCATTGAATCAATGCATTAAAAAATTTGATTTCTCCAAACAAAAAATTGAGCACTTCTAGTTTTTAAAATTCATATAAGATATTTAGGAAATGCGATAAATTCGCTCAAAATAAATCAAAATGTCTCAAACTTTTCTGGACCGTTTCCAAAAATCATATTCTATACAAAACAGTATCTTGGCCATATCTGTGCCATTTTAAAATACACACATCTATTATAGACCCTTCCTCTCGAACAGTCCAAAGTTCGGAATGTTGTCCTTGAAATTAACGAGAAATTAAAGAATCAATTCTTAAACTTATTAATTTTTAAATTCAATATTTTATTTCAAATAAAAATTAATTACAAATATATGCACACAATGTATGAATTGATTGAATTTAATTTTTTTTTGATTTTAACTTCGATTTACTTTTTATTATTTAATAGGTGTATTAGAGTTTCTGGGTTTGATTCAGTCAAAGGCAATGATGTACGGAAAATACAGTACTGTGGCTAAAGTCAACTTTGGAATCAAAACCCTTCATTAGTAGAGTAGTCTGTATAGTGTATGAGTTGTTTCTAATAACTGCTAATATTAATGGTCAGACATATAACAGATAAGTAATCGATCGAATCAGTCTATAAACTTACTATTGCCTTAGTTCAGGTGATGATTAAAATTAGCCGTTTTTTCAATTCTAAACTATCATTATGAGCAAAATATGCAGACTGACAAAATCCTAGGGTGCCCGCGTGAACCTAGGTGATAAATTCTGAGGGTTTATTATTGAAACATTATATAAATTAACTGGATTTATAGTCTTCGAGAATTAATTAACCCCACAATATATATATCTTTGAAAAGCTTATTCGAGAGCGAGTAAATTTCTGCTCAAATTATTCCTCCGCGGTAAGTGGCCAGCGCGGTGGTGATACCGACGGTAATTATTAGACCTGTGTTATATACCTTTGGAATTTTTATGTCATTAGCTTTTCAACGATATATATATTGTTGGGTGAATTTATTCTTGAAGACTATAAATCCAGTTAATTTATATAATGTTATAGTAATAAACAATCAGAATTTATCACCTAGGTTCACGCGGGCACCTTAAAATTTTGTCAGTCTACATATTTTGCTCCTAATGTTAGTTTAGAATTGAAAAAACGGTTAATTTTAATCATCACCTGAACTATGGCAATAGTTAGTATAAGCAATGACAACTGTAAGTGTAATAGAATTGAATGAAATCAGAACTTTTAATAATTTATAAAAAGTTACATTCAGTTGACTCTTATGTGTACTAACCACTCCACTCTTTCACACATTTTAATTCAAGATATAGACTAATATATAGTAATTTAGTTTTTATATTGAGAATTATAAAATATACTTGTCTGGTAAAATTGGCATAATTATGAATCATGGGATTCAACAGTCGGGTGTCAAAACCCCATTTCATCTTATCGTAACGAGCAGTGCGAACGACATTTCCATTTCAAGATATCCACATATTATTTCACAGCTTTACAGCTGTAATGTAGATACTAGTGCTGAAAATTATTGTCTGGGTTTCAAGGTTTTGTTAAAAAATTCATATGTTTTAGTAAACAGTTCAGCAGTAAAATTTTTATTTCCATTCCAGTACATTTTCAATGCTTTGACTACATGACTATTCCAATGAATGAGTAGTTATTATTTCATGTAAAATTGAACTTCAAACATATAGTGCTTTAATATGGAGTGAAATGGATTACTTGAGTTCCCTTAGACCCCCTATTGAAAACGATGATCATGAACAGCGACTTGACAATACGACTTTTTTCTTGTAACTCAGTTCTGTGGTAATTACGAAAATTTTTACCGATCAGGAGATAAAGATTAAAATAAGACCCAATTATGTTCCGAAAATTCCGAAATTTTGATATAATTCCTATTTTCCGATAATTACGAAATAATTCCGAAAAACATGAATTTAT
>JAQFXN010003912.1:0-10351 GCA_034693365.1 Liacarus xylariae
TCTTTTCCGATATTGATATTCGCTTTTCTTATTCTCTCAATTCTAATACTTATAATATTGACTGCACTTTATTCTATGCTCTTATGGATAAAGTCTGTGAACACAATCAACACTCGAAAAACACAAATAAGAAATATGAAGTTTGACTTTACGTGATATCTATGATAAGAAAATATATGAAAAAAGTACTGAATCTATGGCTATTCGAGACTCTATCGCATGCAAACCAAAACAACAACAAAACAATAATATATTCTGTGTATAAAAACACTAAATATCAATAGAGAAAATATAAATTTAATTCAATGACTAACATATCGAAAAGTGATTACTCTGTCGTTGATATAAAAAAGAGAAAAACTTATAAATAATAAAAACATTATAAACATAACTAATATTCTCTTTTGACATGACTTTTATCATAAAATAATAAACAAAATAAAAGCCAAACTTAACAAGAAATTGTGTTTTTCTCTGTTTCATAACTAAATAAACTATTGATTCGCAAAAATAATAATTTCTCATTTTTATGGACAAGTTTTAAGTAAATTTTAATTTTAATTATATGAGAATAAAAGAAAACAAATAAATATAGTTTTACTGTCAGATAAAGAGCAGATAAAAACTTTCGCAGCGCTTATGCCTTATATCTGAAGAAAAAACAAAATTCTGGACTCGAAATGAATATATCTTCTCCTATGATATGATAGAGTGAGGAATGTGTGGCCTAAGTCTTGAAGACTCCAAATATATGATAGCATTCAGTCATAAATACGAAGTGAAAACTTTTCATTGAAACTCATTTACATTGAAAGACGGCTTAACTTTGTTTTTAAGGGCAAAGCGAGAGAAGAGAAGTGAAGAGAAGAAACTTTTATTTAAAAAAAACTTTTCAAAGATAGTCTTCGGCACAGATAGAGATAGAGAAAAAAAGAAAATGACATAAATTAGACTTTAGTTTAAATAACTTATACGTAGATTAAGATAAAAAATGTTTTTTATGTTTGACATAAAACCAATAAATTAATATTTTTTTGCTTTTTTTTCTCTTACGTTAAGCGAACGAAAAGAGAAAAAGTTTTAGTCAGAGATGAGGAGTAGAGGAGAGAAAAAATCGTTTCTTAACTACAAAACTATGAGACAAATGAATCAAATGCTTACCTCTTGATTGAGATAAACGTTTAGGTTTTTTTTCTCAGTTCCGATAAGGAGTTGTAGTTTTTTTATGAGTAAATATTTCGCCTCTTTTTTTGGTTTCAAAAAAAAAGTTTTCTTCTTTGTTGTAATCAATTGATTGAATGAAAGATTGAATTTACGATAACTTTTAGAGCTTTTGTTTTTTTAGATGAGTTTTATAATCAATAGTTGTGTTTAGTTTTGTGTCGATTCCCACACATTAGATATTTTCGTTGAATATATATATATAAATATATCGATAATTAATCATTAAATGTATTGATTTTTTTCGTTTCGTTTCGTTTTATTGTATATAAAACAACACATTTGTCTCACAATTATAAAGCGCTTCAAAACAGTTATATCCGAAACAAATCAATTAGTCGTTCACTTAATTCAGTCGAGTATTCATTCACTCAATGCCTGTTATCATAAGTAAACATAAAATTATTACATCAATGAAAAAGTTGTGTCCATTAAATGTAAAATAATTTGTTTCTTTCAAAACACATTTTTAAAACATTTAAAAACTTTGTTTAATTCACTGTTTTATATATATTTAAAACTTATTTTTAGATCTTTTAAAATAAAAAATCCGAAAAATAATAAATAAATAAAAAATATATATTTTTATTACTAAAGAAGTTATACAAGACTTGTCTTCAAAACATTTATGTGAAATCAAGTATTTGTGTGTTTGTATGGGAACTGAAATAATATACAAACTCTTACAGCGAAACACATTCAGCTCTGACTGCAGACTAACGCGAACTGAGCTTTACTTCAATTCAGACCAGTTTTAACATTCAATAGTGTAATGCATTGAATGGGCGGTCGTTCTGAACATTCCTGACACCAGTCTGTAAGCGCCGGTATCGGCATCTCTGGGAAGACACTGGCAAACAGTATATACAGTACTGACTGACTGACTGACAATATATTCTGTGTATTATTGGCCTTATATTTGTCATTGGATTATGAGATAAGTTCTCTCTCCTCTCACTCACTAATGCTAACTATAAATGCAAACACGAAAAGTACATTCAAAGTCAGAGTGAAGATAGTAGGAGAGGAGCGGGGCTGGTATGCTATGCTATGCTCTACTCTGCTATGGTATGGTCTGGTATTTGTTGTGCGACAGTTTTGTTTGGGGGCCGGAGTGGTAGTCAAAAACGGTGGAACAGATAAACCTAATTTGAATGAGAAGTGAAATATCTCAGTGTTTGTTAAACACAATAAAAGTTTTGGAGAATACAATAAAATGATGGGTAGAGGAGAGGATAGGTCTATACAACACAAGCCCTTATGAATGTCCAGATGTGAACAGCGGGACGGCTAGACTTTTAGATTGGCCATCACTTGAAGCTAATTGTGCTCAATATCTATGCCCCGCAAACACAAACTTGGCTTTCAATTGGGCCCAAAAAAATTAATGCATCGGATATTTTAGTTATGGTTTTTCGGTCATTTAGTGCCCGCTATTAACATGAAAGTGATCGCCAAATGTTGAGCACTCGTATACCGACTCAATAGAGAGATGACACATATTATAGGACACAAATAGTATATCGTCTGTGCAATTAAAATTCATTGTGTGTTTTTTTTAATGCGTTCTTTGCGTCCCTTCAAAGCACACGAAAAATTATTATTGCTATACATATAATAAACTTAATTACTTTATGACTACTTCTCTATTCTATGACTTGTTTCATATGAAAAACTATAAACCATTCGATAAAATGAATGGGTTTGTCATTCATTCCATTACTGTATGCACTTGGCCTCTATCGGTTTGGTGTGTATGCAATGAATGGCACAAGAAGTACAACATTTAAAAACATTTTTCTCTCTAATCTTATATTTGTTGCATTTCAACTCACAGTACAGTATATCTCACTTTTGAATCTTAAAAACTATTTTTGAGGAGTGAAAAACATACATCTCTTTTAAAAGCTATCAAAAGATAAATTCATAAATATATTCTTATATCTATTAAAGTATTTTATTTTTGGCTGCAATTTATGAAAAGTTGTACAACAAAACACATAAATATATTTTATACCAAAGTATAGAGCACTGTATACTTATATATAATTTTTAATTTTGTAAAACTGTTAATCAAATGCCTTTTCTTTTATGCCTTTTTATTATTACTTTCAGCACTGGTATGGTATGTGTATGTGTGAGAGAGGAGAATGTCGTGTTGTATGTATTGCGTGAACAAATTTTCTAATTTAATTATTACATTCACTGCATATGAATTCATGGATTAATATATACGATAAGCGATATAACTTACAAATGCCTGTACTCTCTCTCACTTACACAACATTACATAAAGAACAGATACATTGAGTTTATACTAACAGTGGTTTTGTATGCTATCATTTCATTTCTTAATATAATATATATTTTTGATGCAAAACACTATTTCAGAGCTAATTCAATCAATAAATATAATAAAAGTGCACACGTATTCAAAAAACCTGATCCACTGTCTGACTGTGCCTTCTTTCACATGTTCTTCACTACAATTACTTTTATACATTAGAGATTGACATTCATTGTAAGCAAACGGATAGAGAAAAAAAAGAGAAGAGACGTCTTGAATGTACTATAGTCTCACATATCTGTATAGAAAATGAAAATAATATACAATAAGAATAGAAAAAATATGATTTCTTTTTGCATTTTTTCTCTATTCTGTTATTGTATTAGAATTCAGACATAATATGTTTTGTACTTTAATATTCCTATTATTTTCAGAAAAAGGAAAGGAATAATGTAAAGGATAAGCTATGGTAAGGCATATCGTGAGCTGGTATTTGAAGTACACATATGTACAGTTGTCACCGGCACTCGCGGTAGACTAGGTTTCAATTATTAGGATTCCAAAGGTATGATAGAGAAGAATAGTAATAAGTAAGTTGGAGAAGGATAGGGAGACAAAGAGAGGGCCAAATTCAGTTAGGTTTGTATTTTTGTATATACCTGTGACTCGAGAGAGAATTTTCTTATTTGCTTTTCCTGTTCTTTGCGGTAAAACATATCATTAAAATCTCAATTTGTGTAGATTTAGACGAATAATATATGATTGAGAAGAATCGCATATGAATTTACATATAAGTGTAAATATATGTGCAAATGACGGCCTTCTCATTGTTGTACAAATCTCTTGAACAAAATCACACAATTTGTTCCATAGAATGTGTGAGACATAAGGTTTTTTGACATTATTATAACCTTTTTTTATTCTATGGGCTCTTCTTTAACAAACAAATGATTACAATTTCTGGTTTTGTTATTGACGTCATATTCCTATATATGTATTCTTCTTCTTAAACAAATTCTTACTTTTTTCTCTTTTGAATATAAATTTTTGACAAATATTTCTTTAATATATAAACAGAAGATATTTTAGTATTGAATTGTGAAATGAATAAGAATTTAATTTTAGAAACAAACAGTATTTCCAATGTTTTCTCAAACTCTTTGAAAAAATGTTTTTTAATAAAAATAAATATTGAATAAACGAATTTCTAAGAAATCTTATTTTTTTTAAACAAAAGACAAAAGTCAGCGAAAAAGTCGGGATTTTTTCAAATGAATATTATTAAAATATATTTACAATAAAAGACGAAATATTTTTTGCCAAATTTTTATTTCGTCTTTATTTTTCTTCTTATTTAAAACATATTGTTTACAATTCATAATAAAAGAAAATTTTAAAACATTTCGCTAAACACTTATAAATAATTCAAAAAATATATGTAATTTTGCTTACAGTGCGATAGAGATACAGATTTTTGAACAGTACTCGAGAAATGCAAAGTTAGGCATATTTTCATTGCACACAACATAAAAGCCAGAAATAAAAATTGAAGAAAAATATAACTCTAAAAATTGTAATTACATGCAAATGAATGACTAAAGAAAGAAAGAAATAACTAAAAGAGCATAAAAATCATTTCAAATCGTATTATAAATTATATTAAAGCAATTCTATGCATAAGATTTTATATTTTTCATTCCCTTCTCATTGAATGCATAAAAGTTTTTTATCCTTTAAAACTGAACGACTTATACAACAGAAACACAAAATTCATAATATGTTCTGAAGTGAAGTAAAAAAAGAGTAAAATATAAAACAAAATAACAAATTTGTAGTTAACCTCTCGTATAATATCTCATATAAAGTATGAAAGTTTCATAAAATGCAAAATTTTTCTCCATTCTTCGAGTGAATGAGAAGAGAGGAATGAATAAAATAGAGAGAGAAAGAGAAGAGTGAATAGATTTATACGAGAGTTCTCTTAAACATAAAATCATGACATAATTCGAATTTCTAGCCCCTGGACTAATATTTAATCCTTTTTGCTCAGACGAAAAGAAAAAAAATATACAAGTAATAATCAAAATTTCGTTATTTTATTCGATAATTTACAGGAAAGAAAAAAATTGGAAAAATTTGTTCTTAAGAATAACTCGGGGCAGATGGTGACCAGGAAACTATTATATAAGTTAGAAGATATGATTTTATGCTGCGGATGCGATGGAGTAGTCTATAGAACTGATTTTATAGTCTATGTGTAATATTCTGTTTGTCTGATTATATTCTACTCTACAATCTATTCTTTTCTAACTTAATATACTTTTTGCAAAATGTCTTCGGATTATTATCTATTGTTCAATTGTATAATAGAGAAGCAATACTAATAGTAGTCGTAGAGCAGACATACCTTTCCATTTCATTTGGCCTGTGTTTGGTTAGAATGGAACAAATCAGTTCACAAAAAAACTATTCAATAGATATATTTTGAAAAAATATAATTTAAGTAATAAAAAACTGGTCCCAACAATCTAAAAGAGTACAAATATATAATATAAAAATGAGTTGTTGTTTGGTTGGAGACTATGACTAACAATAAGTTAATATTCATGAGAGCGAAAAATTCTCTTAACTTAAGGCTATATTCAAAAGAATAAATTCTACAAAATTACTTCATTTTCTCAGTGAGTATTAAAAATTGTTTTTCTTATATCTCGGAAACAATGATGTAATTACTTTATATAGCTTTTTATGAAATATGTGCGACAGCGCTAAGTAACGTTTTTTTCTTTAAAATATTTTTGTTTAACAAAACAATTTTTAAAAAAGAAATTTTTTCCCTCTCCTCTTTCACATACAATTCCTTTGTATCAAGAGATGAAGCGCTAAACACATGAATATAACTTTGAAATATTAAAAACTGGTAATACATTCATTCGCTTTAGTGTTATGTCTTTTTATTTGTGGGCCTCTCTATGCACTCACTATAAGGTGCTCTCCTGCCAGGGCTTAATATGAATTAAAAAGCTGCTTCTTTTGCATACATAAATTACCTGTACTATCGAATCTATTACTTACCCATTAATATGATTAGCGCACATTAAATAACTCATAATATCTTAAAGTCATAGCTTAAGTGCCAGTCCTGGCGCTCGAAGAGATGATAAATACTAAAACTAGTATTTTGAATGTCATATGCATTCAGTCTATCATTTCATATGTGTTTCTATAACTCAATATTTTTTTATTAAATATTAATGAATAGCTAATTATGTATTACAGCTCTGATGGAAAGGTGTGTTATATTAAACAAATCACACGAAATCTCTGTATACTTTGTATATAAAAAGGTTTTCATATAAAAGTTTGAATGAATTTTTTACATTTTGTTTAATCAAATATTTGGCACTTTTTAGACATTTATCTCTCAATGAATGAATGAAATGACTTTTCTTATGCAATAGCTTTTGGAATAATTATATAAAGTCTAATACAGTGATTGGATGGTATGCCACACCTGAAGACCAAATTTGTTTTTTAGTTTTGTAGTGGCTTTCAGACACTCAATGGTCTGTTGTGTAGATAATGGCTTTTGATATATTGTAAGTTTGTATGTGTTTTACGACTACAATTCAACTACAAAAATAACAAGTGTTCGAAAAGAGCACAAAAAAATTATTAATAAAGTCTGAAGTAATAAAAGTTTTTTGTGCGTAAATTATTATATGAGATAAAAGTCACAGAAATTAGTAACAAAAATAAAAATACGAGATGAGAGAAGAGAAGAGTGAAGTGAATGAGTTTTTATAGTTAGTGTAAAGTAAAGACTGGATTAGGCGTAGCTCAGAGTTGTTGCTTAAAAGAACTAAAATAAAAAATACAGTAAAATCTCATTACAAACAAATTAAGAATGCTAGAAATGTTTTTAAAAAACCTTATAAAACTTTTAATTGAATCGCATTTCAGTTAAATATTCGATTCATTGGCTCTTTTAAAATAAAAATTAAAATAAGAACAAATCTGAAATAAGAATGTTCAATTTTTACAACTTATCTGTAGCAATATTTTCATTCACAATTCATTTAAATTACATATAAATAATAAATTGATTTAAAACAATTTAAGGATTATGGTATTAATATTATTAAATTATTAATATAATTAAATTGAAAGGGGATCACGGTACTTTTATGTCATGTTTATAAAATAAAACGAGGATGTTGTTTTAATGTCTAGTATTGCATACGACAACAGATTATGAGAAAAATATTTGTATAACTCTAAACATTTGCGAACTGATCACTATTTAGTATCAAAATTCGAATGCAAATTAAAATAAAACAAAATGAGATAATTGAAAAATTTAAAAACAGACTTTTAAAGAGACTAATGAAGAATGTTTATTAATAATAATTTTTAATAAAAAAAAATTTCAATAAGAAAAACATGAATTGAATTTTTAAATCAACAATTTGAGCATGTTATACCACGAATACCAAAAATTTTCTTGTAATATTTAAAAGACAATATTAAACTGTAACATAATCAGGAGAGAAACTTTTGTTAATCGATGTATAACAGGTTGATTTTTAACATTATTTGACATGTTGACATTGTTTAACTTTGTTCGATAGTGAAAATACCATAATTGATGATGATGAAAATGATAATATTCGCCTGCACATGACAATATATCCTGATATTTCAACAATTGCATCCAAATTTGAATAAGTTCATCAAAAATCACATAGAATTTATTATTCTTAATACAAATGTAACAAATTTTTAATTGCTTATTTCTTGAAAACTATATTACTTAGAAATATAATTTTTTCATATTTATTCACAATATAGTGTGCTGTAATAATGATTGAAATTTCATTAAATTCTGAAGAATTTTTTCGAAGTACTGTCATGGTCTTTACGAAAATTATATTAGCCATATAGACAAAATGTTATTCTCTATATTACATAAGTATAGTTAAATTTCATAATTTTAAGTAATATCAATACAAATAGATTATACTTTGCGCAATGAATTTACGTAATAGAGTCTATTTATATTTAATATTTAAAATAAAAATAAATCTTCCGTTTCAACTATATTTCAATATGTTCTATTAACTTGCAAGTTATTTATGAAATTCAAAATTTATTTTGAATTAAACATGATTATATGGAACAAATGAAGTGAGTGAAGTAATATTTTTTTTTTGTTCCATTTATAGAAAATAAATAATTTTTAACATGATTGCATTTATAGTATTATATATAAAATGATATTAATATTTTTTATAGTGTTTAGATATTTACTTAAATGTTACTTTTAAATTAAAAAAATGAGTAATTCATAGAAACTCTGTATAACAAAATTTATATTAGGGGTGCAAATTTTAACCCTTTTTTCCACGGGCTCCCTGTAAAAACCCTTTACCCTCAAGGGTTAATGGCGAGGAAGTGTCCACAAAATTGTTTAAAAGGTAGGAAACAGTTTTGAAATTTGATAAAAGGGTTTTTATTAAAACCTTTGGTTTCAGTATATTTTGTACAAACAATGCGTTAACTGACGTTAACAGATCGTCGATCACGTC
The DNA here is from genome assembly GCA_034693365.1 of Liacarus xylariae. Lineage (NCBI taxonomy): Eukaryota > Metazoa > Arthropoda > Arachnida > Sarcoptiformes > Liacaridae > Liacarus > Liacarus xylariae. Next base: position 9,097 of record JAQFXN010003912.1, read on the forward strand.
TGCAACAGCTAAATGTCACAAATCATTATTTATTAGATCTAATTATTATTTATATTAAGAGTAAATATATGTAATAGAATCAGATTACAATTTTGTATAACAATGGTTCAAGGGTTTATTCCAGGGTTTTTTCGGGAATAAGAATGCAAGGGTAGGGTCAATGGTAGGGAAGGGTTTATTTTTTTCACTAAATCAAAGGTCAAGGGTAAGGGAGGGTCGGCAGAATTTTGAAAATTTGCACCTCTAATTTATATCTAAAATTATTTGAAATTAAAATTGAGCTATCGGTCACAGATTAATAAATAATATAAAATAAGACCACTCACTAAAATTTATTTCTATTAACTGTTCATTCTTAAGAAAAAAGGCATTGTATATATTGCAAACATAGGTTTGCTGATAGACATATCGATTTATATGATAATTATTTATCATATTAACTATTACTGAATTATTATCATTTCTGTTATTAACGATATAATTATTTCTGTTATTATCGGAGTTATTATTATTACTGTAATAATATTATTAATTATTGCTGAAAATACTGTATAATTTTACAAATATAAGAATAATTAATTTCATTAGTTAAATTATTTAAAATAACTTTTCATAAACACAATTCTAGAGGATTCATAAAATATTTATTATAAAATACATATATCAGCAAAATAGTTGATTCTTATTTTTATAGAATTTCGTAATAATTTATATTAATTTTCACCAGCATAATTATTTGATATATTCTAGTGATGAGCAATGTGGCTGATGACAAATTACCCACCGATTTTCAAAAAATGATCAAAATAACTTTTCTATTAAGAAGAAAATGAGAAATTTTAATGTACAACTTCCAAATATATAGCCAGGTTCTGTTGAGTTAGGGGGTATAGGTAGGATATTTTGAAAAATTGTCTCCAAATATCAAAGGGGTATAAAAAAGGCACAGGGGGAGCAATATAAAAACACGACATTTTGTATCTGAAATGCAAAATAAGGGAGGAAAGGTGGATTTTACAAAATCTCAAACTCAAGAGGTGTTAGTTAGGCTATACATGTTGTATATATTTGTGGGCACTAGCCCAAGCAATAAGCATGATGCAATAAATTAAATAACAATTTTTACCATATAATAGAAAGAACTTTTATTCTTAAATATATTTATTATAAAAATTTTAATATTTTAAATATATATTGGATGATAACATTCATCATCCAATAATTTTGAATTACAGGTTGTACAAAACTTAATTTT
>JAQFXN010003913.1:0-10350 GCA_034693365.1 Liacarus xylariae
CTGAAAATTATTTAAAAAGAAAACATTATTGATTAACAATATATGGACAAGTGAAGATAGGATGGATATCGTGTCCAGTTTAAAATGATCTGCGACTGTATATCCTATTACTTTCTTGGCATTAATTGGCTATTATTAGGTTTAATTTAAGATAACAATAATTTTGAATTGATTTCTTTAGAGTGTTCGACAAAACAGAAATTACCCATAACAATTTAAAAATTTCTTGACAATCATAGGATATTTTTAATATAGAAACCCAATTATAAACCTAAACACAATTAAATATCGTAAAGATTTGTTATCTATTCCTGTTTTTTGTAAGTAAACTTCAAATTTTTCAAACTCTCAAATTAATTATAGATTTTAAATTTGATAATTTTAATTGAAGGACAAATTATTTTTATTACTTTTCTAACATCATCTACAAGATTCTCATGATGAGTTTATAATTTTTTCAATTAAAATTTTCAAAGCAGATATAAGTTATACGTTTGAAATGCATTATAATTCTACTAAATTAGTAATTTTTCTCAGTTTGTAAACCTTAAAAAATAATTAAGATTTTAATGTTAGGCAAAAGTTTTAATTTTTCTATTAAAATAAAAATTTCATATCAATTCATTTGTTTTTTATTAGCTAGATTATTTTCTTTATGATATTTTTATATTTATTCATATTTTATAAAATTATTCCTTTGTCGAATTATCTAATAATATTTTCAAAATGTGCAATGAACAATTAATCTAAGCTTCTGTTTTTTAATTTTGAAACCATTTCTATAATGAACGAAAAATGAAACTAAAGATTACAATTTCTCTTCTAAAAATATTTAAACACGATTAATGTAATCAGAATCAGTTTGAACTTATATAGTTAAGCATAAAAATTATAGAATATTGTTACTAAACAATCATGAAAGAAAAAAATGCATTTGACAATCATGTGGGGAACCATATATTTCAAGTGAATAAAGTTTAACTAGTTGACAATATAAGTTAAACAGATTCATTAATAAATAACTTATATTATCTACTTAAAATTTTGGTGAATATTGAATATGTTTTTAATCAAATGATAAACATTGAATGAAAATTTTATTCTATCAAGTGTTATAGATAGTAATACATTATATTCTGAACCCCTCCTAAAGGTGGTTAGAATTGTTAGCACATCCTAGAATTTTGCATAGCATCTTCTTTTGGGTCAATTTAAGTTTTAGAATTGAAAAAATCCCCATTTTTAATCCCAAGGTCAAGAGCCTTCCATTGTAAGTGGAGTAATTTACATAACATATCAAAAGTGAACGTTTCAAACTTTTAATGTGTTAAAATTCATGATTGAAAAATTCACTTTTGATATGTAATGTAAATTTCTCCACTGAAGCACTTAAGAAAACTCCTTTTTTATAGAGGAGTTTCCTCTTTTTGTAGGGTTTCCCCTCTTTTTTCGAAGGACACTTTTATTCTTTTTTCTATTATTTTTAATTAAATTTGTCAAATATACTAAATATAATATATATTTTGTTCAACAACAGGAGTAGTATATAGCTTAAATAGATCCAACCTTGAGATTGAATGAAATGACCTTGAGATTGATGATCTCGTCACTATAGCGGTATAATGAACCCCAATCAACAAAAATGGTTGTCATAACAACATTTTCCTTATAGTGTAGACCCAGAATGAAAACGTGACTTCAAGACTACCTCTAAACTAAGGTCCATATAACTAAAATAGTTGTCATAGCAACACTTTCCCTATAGTGTGGACTTAAAATTACCTCATTTGAACTCAGTGTCAGTGACCTCATCACTATAGCGCTATAGTAAAAGCCATACAACAAAAATGGTTCCCATAGCAACATCTTCTTTACAGTGTAGAACTGGCCTCATGACGTCATGCCTACCTTTACAACAAAGTGAGATTTATATGGGGCAGTTAATACATTGGGAAGCAGATAAGGGATAAAGTCCATAATATACGGGATATTTTAGTGGGAAATAGATTTATTTTGCAATCAGGGATAAGCACTGCGACACCCATAAATTACGTAGTAATATTTTGAGGTATATAAATCCGCTAAGGTTTTAAATTACATATTTAATTTATTAATAATGGCTTATGTAAACAAACAAAATTGCGTCAGTATTACGCATCAGATCAAAAGTATTGTCTTCATATCTAAATTACGTCTTGATATATTAGTAATAATAAGATATGCATAAATTTATAGGACAGATTACCAAACTCCCTAATTAACTAATTTAAAGTAAAAACCAATATCATTTTACTGCTTATCTCATAACTTCTTTAGCGTAGCTATGCTATCTATTTCCTTATCAAATAATTTCTTGGAAAAACCCAAGTGATGTGACACCTATCATATAATTTTCTAACTAAAATCATAACACCGACTCTCTTATCAACTAAGTTTTGTTAAAATTCCAACTCATGTGACACCTATAATATAATTTTCTAACTAAAATCATAACAAAGGCTCTCTTCTCCACTAAGTTATGGTAAAATATCAAGTCATGTCACATCTTATCTTATAGTTTTCTAAGAATAAATACTAACACCTGTTTTCTTATCAGTTAAGTTACACTAAAAGTTTAAGTCATGTGACACCTTATTTCAGTTTTCCAAGAATAAATCGTAACACCTGTTCCTTTATTAGTTAATTTACAGTAAAAGTCTCAGTCATGTGACATCTTATTTCATAGTTTTCTAATAAAAAGCATAACACCTGTTCTCTTATCACCTAATTTGCATTAAAAACACATCACGGGATCTATTATTTAATATTTTCTGACAACAAATTGTCTTATTTTCTCTTATCATATAATTTTTCTGGTATATAAGTAGAGGTTTAGTCGACATTCATTAATAGTGATTTCACTTATGAAACACTAGACCTTTATATTCATTTAAATTTTCAGTTTACTTTAAAAAGTTATTAGTTTTTATTATATGTCACTAAAATTGTGCCAAAAATAGTTAATTAGTTTAAATTATAAAATACAATTTATATTAAGTTGTGGAAAAATATCTAAACGTGCTTCAAACGTTTCAACACTTGAAGAGGTTAAGAGGATTAAGGTCTTGGGTAAGTTTATAAAAATTATTTTTCATCTGAATTTTAATGGTTATTATTATTAAATTTTAGACGAAGCAAAAATTTGTCCACTGGAGGAGATGGGCTTAGATTTGAATGAATTTATGGAATGCAATGAAAGTTATGAAATAAATGGTATTTTATATCGTATAAAATTATTTTTAAATATTTCAATTATATAATACATTTATAGATGAATTCTATGAGATGAATAAACTTTTTAATGTTTGCAATACAAAAACAGAGATGGAAGCGGTGTTTCAACCAGAGATAGCCGAAACAAGTAGTGATTCTGATCGCAAACAATATGGCGGTCAGGGCAAGGCACCCGCAGGTAATAAAAATATTAAGTACTTAATTAATTACTTTAACAAATAATTTGAAGTATTTTATATAATATATTTAAAATTTTCCTGAGTTCGAATACGATGTGCTAAAGGAATCCACACGTGTTTCAAATAGATTTGAAAGGACCGAATATTCAAAGAAAATCGGATTAAAACATAAGTTTGCTTTGTTGAAATTAAAGTCGATTTGTTTGAAGTAGAAAAGAGTATTAATAACTTTTACGATAGTGTTGTTACTAAATACTTTATTGATCGTAAATTCGATCCGAAAGATATGTATTCTGTAGCCATTAAGAACTGGCACCATGGAACCTATACAGACCACAAGCACTATAATATATTTATCTGTATTCATAACTTTAAATATTAAATACATTTTTAATTATTTATTTTTATTCCAGCACCTAAACCCATCATACAATTCAATCGAAAGGAGTTTTCTGGACAAATAAATAGAGTTTCTCAATCTAACGATAAGTTATTTCTTAGCGAGTTATTCGATATCGGAGTCTATGTCACAAAAATCATCTCTGGTAAAGGTTATGCTAAGTTATATAAAGCGCCAGTCGATCAACGGCAGTTCCCTAAAGACAAACATTACGTAATCACTTTCAACAACAATGGTAAAGATAAACTATTTAAATGTTAATTTACAATTAAAAAAGTTATTTTTCAATATAGATAACAGTTGTAGTTATAGAGCGATATATGTGGGTTTAAAATATTATGAATTAAATATAGCAAATACTGTTTTATCGAAAACAGAAAACTACAAAATAAAGAATGAATGGCAGAAGTATGCAATAATAAGAAGGATCATAAATCTGATTTTCAGACAATAAAATCAAAAAAGCTACGTATTCAAATTGATCTCGATTTTAATAAGCTATTTGGAAACGAAGACTTCGATAAAGTGCAAAACTATTTCGATCGAAATATCCTGAATAATCAGTTGGTTATTATTTCAGCGAAAGACGTGAACACAATTCTATACAAAGGTCAAACTCAATGCACTAATCAGATTTTCTTGGAATACTTTGAAAATAAGAACCGTAACGGACACTACAATTTCATGGGATTTAAAGATTTGAAAACTTACCGCAAAAATCTGAATCTATGTAAATGGTGTTTCATAGCACATAAATCACTAACACACCCTTGCAATATAGGCTGCAAAGCATGCCAAGGATCTATCGATTGTGATTTAATTGAATTAATTAATTGTTATATATGTAACTGTTCATTCAAAAACAGCGAGTGTTATAATAATCACTTAACAAATCTCAACTGTTATAACGCTAAGAAGTGCACTCTATGTGACGTGGAGTACAAATTCAATCCCAAAAGACCTCATTAATATGACGAATACTAAATGTAATAAAGAATATAAAATTCAACCGCACTACTGCTTTGTGACTAAACCAAATTCAGAGCGATTTGAAGTTGAAGACGCGAAAAACAGAATAATTGTTAGCTATTATATAGAATCAATGCAGATATACAATAAAGCGTCTAATAATTACGAGCAAATCCGGAATCTTCTCATTGCAGGTAAGCTAAATATTTATTTATATTTTTCAATATTCTAATAAAATATTTTAATTCAACAACAGAGCTCGCCTGAAATAAGGGTTGGAACGATAGCCAAAATAAGAGATCGCTCGAGAGCTGTAGCGCATGTGGTGCTGATTATAACGAGTTCTATGGGGCTGATTGTGTAAAGAAATTCACAAAAGTTTTATACAGAGACATCGCCCCCAGATTAACAAAACTAAAGACAATAGTTTATGTATTTGCATATAATGCCAAAGGCTACAACGGACACTTCATTATTCAAGACATATTCGATAGAGAATACGCTGATATAGATGTTATGATGAGTGGATTCAAAGTTCTGAAAATAGAAGTCGGAAATGTTAGATATTTGGATATTCTTAGCTTTTTTATGCAACCATTATCTCAATTGGCTAAATCATTTTGCTTTGAAAAAGAAGTGGTTAAAGGATTTTTCCCGCATATGTTTAATAAAGAGGAAAATCAAGAACACATTGGCTCTATACCTGACTTAAAATATTTTGGCATCGATTATATGTCACCCAAATCAGCTCAAGAGTGTATTGAATGGTATAACAGTTTTTAGGGTATCTATGATTTCAAAGAAGAGTTGATAAAATATTGCCGAAATGATGTCGAGATTTTAATGGCATTAATGGCTTTTCGAAACTTATTTAAAGATGTGACAAAACATGACCCGATTGTACGTAATGTCACTCTAGCAAGTGTTGCTTTAGAAACATTCAGAACAGACTGTCTCAAATAAGACGAAATCGGTATTACACCTCTCAATGGATATATTTAAACTCGATAAGCTTCTAAGACGTCGTTGGTTTGGTTTGATTTGCAACAGAAACTGATTGGAACAAAAATAAAAAGAGAGATAAAATTAGGCCCTTATTATGCAGATGGATATGTCTATGAAGAAAATTATGCCTTTGAGTTTATTGGCTGCTATTGGCACGGGTGTTATTAACGTTTTCTAGAAACTTCTACCTCTCGGTCCGAAAAGCACAATAAATTAAATAATAAGTCATTCGACGATGTATTGTAAGAAACGAAACAAAAGGTAAGACAAATAATAATAATTCACTTAAAATTAAGTTAATTTTCCATTTTCAGATCGATTATTACAAACGAAGAGGAATTCAATTAACAAATATCTGGGAGTATGAATATAAAAAACAAAGAGATGGCACCCATTCAGAAAGGTACAAACAAATTCTAAGCACCGATTCAAACACATATTTTAATGAAAGAATTAAAAATTAATCTTATAAAGAAAGGTATGTTCACGTCAATATTCGGGACAGTTTCTTTGGTGGCAGAACTAATAACTTAAAATTTAATTTCGAAATCGATAAAAACCAATACATTCGATACTTAGACATCTGTAGTCTGTACCCTTATGTATTGTCAAATTGCGATTATCCAGTAGGACACCCGAAGGTCCTTACTGAAGACTTCAATAAAGATATCAGTAAATATTAGGGAATCAGCCAATCAAAGAGCGCTACTATCTATGATAGGTGTTCAGTAAACAGGTTTTAAGTAAATGAGCTCATAGGATACACGTACGAATAAACCAGTTTAAACAGGATTTAACCAATAAAAGAATGATGTGAGAAAAAACGTGTGCAAATACAGTATATAAAGGAGAATAAAAATATACTTCAAATAATTTAATTAAAAGTAAATATACTGTAAATAAATGTGTATTGAATTCTACTCAAAACTGTTTAAAATAATTTTTAAATAAAATGTTCACTAAAATTGTGTCAAAGAAATACGTCGTCTTCTCAGACGACGACTCAACACAGGCCAGAGTGATTAAATATCGTCGGGACATGACATCGAAATTGTTCATTCAAATCAGAAAATTTGGACAAACATCTACACTAAATCTCGATCGCCGTGAGTTCTATTGGCTAACGAATAAACTACAATCCAGACGAACGAAAAACCAGAGGACAATCAGAACTTCACTTGGAAATGGGTTTCGGTGATATATACATGATATATCAGAAGATAAATAATAAGAGGTCTATCTTCAAACTGTCCATCAATGAAATTCGACGATTATTGTCGTTTAAAACAACCATTCTGGATATACTTACTGATATGATGAGTTCTGACGTCTCTACTAGTTTTGAGTAACAGCGCATAACAAATGACGATAATAGCGAAATAAATCATAACGAGATAGATGATATATCGTTAGAAATTGAATAAAACGTAGGCGAAGAAATCACACTTTATGAATAAATCTATTTTAATTCATTTTATTTAATTAGATTTTCATAATTTTTTCAAAATATGTATCGGATAACAAACATCACATTTACAGCTAAATTAAATTGTGTTTTAAATTTGAAATTAATTAGTGAAAATTTATTTACTACCTTATATAAAAATAATAAATTCAATTCAGTTGTATCAAGACTTCCTAAACCATTTGTTACTGCACTTATCTTCGAATCGGGATCTTTAGTCATTACTGGTGCCAAATCAATATTTGATTGAGAGAAAGCGGCCAGAAGAATCGCTAAAATAATACAAGACTTAGGATTTGATGTGCGACTAAATAATGTATTGCTCCGCAACATGGCAGCTGCAGCCGATTTGAAAAAATCGTTGAATCTGCCTTCAATAGCCAAACATTAACAATCAAAACAGCTCCAATGCGGGAACCCTGTGTCTTATGAAACGGAATTATTTTGTGGACTTATATTAAAATATCAGAAAAGAGTCTTACAGCACATCACACAGGAAACCTTATTATTACCTGTTGTAAGTGTGAAGAGGAAATTGAAATTATATTAAATTACTTCACTTCTAAAGTGATTGAAGCCGAACAAAAAGAAGTTGAACTTAAATCTAAGTCCATAAAAACAAAGATCGATAGGGACATTGAAGAAGCAATGAAAGTGTTTAGAAAGAAAAGACCTAAATTTATTTATATATAATTTAAATATTTAATGTATTGTATAAACTGTTTTAAAAATAAAATCAATTTCACTAGATATTGCGTAATTAGTCAGCCATTTTGTTTGTTTTGATGAGCCAATACATATAAAATCAATACTTAATTCATGGACGTTATTCCTCTTATTGCTCACGTCGTATTATATGGAGGTCCTAATATAGGACTAACAGTAGTGCACAGGTAGTTATGACGACCGAGGGCTCAATTAAAGAGAAATTGTTGCTATGACAACCATATATTACCACGAGATAATAATTGGATCAATTGAAGTGATCTTAAGATATTTTTACCAATATTTGATAATGGATCAGTTGGTGGTGATCTTAAGACATTTTGAACATTAGGTGATAACGGGATAAGTTAATGGTGATCTTAAGACATTTTAAACATTAGATGATAATGGGATCAGTTGGTGGTGATCTTAAGTCATTTTTACCATTAGATGATAATGGGATCAGTTAATCATAATAATGTATAGGTAGTCATGAAGAGTCAAATCTGGCGCCACTATTGTGTTGAAATAGGCGTGACGTCACGATTCTCTCGACGAATCACAGAGCGCAGGCATTCCCCAACAATACTACTAACTGGTATTTTTTTAGTAATAAGATATTATTATCATTGAATACATTTATCAAATGAAATGTTATAGAATTTTGTTTCCATATTTCATAACATTCTTATTCATATGTCTTTAAAAAAGTTAATTCAAACAATAATTAACTTTACTCTTAAAAACATTTGATATCGTAGTGATTGATTAACATGATGAATATAAGTGCCGTAAGAATAATACTTAAAACAAAAAAAATTAATGTAATAAACGAAAGAAAGAGTCTAAATGAGGAACTGGAAAAAAATTCATGAAGGTTAAGTTAGAAGGTAATATTCTAACATGTGAATTATAAAAACTTATTCAAGGCATAAAACATCTATGAATAAAGCAATCTGTGATCATTTGATCAATGGTAGAGTATTTTGTAATTTTCAAATTCTGGTAGAATATAATTTAAAATGATAAAATATTGCAAAGTTGACACTACTTTTTGTAAGATGTTAAAAAAACCTAGAGCAAATTATGATAAATTTTGAAAGAATTTAATAGATCTTGACATAATTTAGGAAGAACCTGACCAAATTCTGATATCTTTTTAAGAATTTAAACTGACTTTCAAAGGGTGTTTTAAAAAGTTTGCATTCGACGTCGTTTTCTTAAAAATGATAAAAAGAGCCTTGATACCACTGCTGACCTTAGGAGTATTGGCCAAAAGCACAAGAAAGACAGTGAATAACTGGTCTAAATTAATAAAAAATAATGAAAATCCTATTGCTAAATAATCACTATAAAACAATTATTTCTAATACAATAAATATTTTCTTTTTTGTCATTTTAGAATTCTGAAACTTCTTTTTTTACCCTCATTTTTGACCATAAATTTAATCAAACTCATTTTTATCATTTTCAAATTCGGTTTATCTATCCACTGACAAGGAAACTAATCCTGAGCGCCGCCTTCGATTGGGTTCAAATTTTATTTCTGAATACATTATTGTATATGTATGCAAAAATTATAAAATCGTTCTGCTCAATTTGATTAGCAAAAAATTTAATCCCATTATGACTTATTGGAAATGCATATATTTTATACAGTTTAATGTATATTTTAATCTTAATGATATTCAACTTGGTAAATTTAAGGTATAATTCTAATTGTATAATCTTGGTGATCCAAAATTCCATCCCTATACCCCCATAACTTTAAATTTATTGGCCATCCCTAATTCAGACGAAAACTCTGATGGAGAGGATACGTCTGCAGACAAAACGTCCCATAAATTCAAAATCTGTTAAAATTTTTAAAATTATTTATTTTTTTAAAAACAAAATAACTAATAAGCATTACCCTGCTACATTTTATAGAATTATATTTTAAATCTACCAAATTGAATAGCTTTGAAGATTAAAACACACTTAACTGTATAAAATATATGCATTTCCATTAATTCATAATTTAACGTACTTTTTGTAAGAAAATAGATTTTGAATATATTCAGTTGAAATTGTTTATAATTTGAGATTTTATTTCCCTTTTAATTGCGAATACCTGTGTATATGTAGAGCTAAATAGTAAACATTTGTAAAAATAAAAAGGACCTATACATAGAATAAGATTCGATTAATTAAAACTTAGTCTGATTTTATATGAGATAAAATGGACAAAATAATACTTATATTTATTACAAAATAATTTATATTAGGACTCATAGATAATTCTCCGGTCAATAAATCTGTCACTCCGGAGAATTGCTATCACTGGGCAACCCGACAAGCTAGCTCAAATCTGT
>JAQFXN010003914.1:0-10349 GCA_034693365.1 Liacarus xylariae
CCAAAACCCCTCTAACCCTTCATATTTGCAAAAAATATTGATAAACTTTTTTTTTATTATTGATTCTCTTCCAAACCATAACAGTTTGATTGCTGAACTCGGTATACCTCAGAATCTTTCAATGATAAATAATGATTCTCTATTCTGTATGCATTTCAAAAACTTTACAATAGTCTTTTCAATTTTCACATACATATACAACAATGTATTCAGGAAAAAAATTTTTGCCCCAATCCAGAGCGGCGCTCCGGGATACTTTCCATGTAAGTAAAAATAGCACAAATGATTGCGGCGTAGCCTAATTGATTGTGGTACGGGGTTGACAATTGATGTATGAGGTACATTATTTGGACATGGTGTTTGATTTGGGCAGTTTGTAGATGATGTGGTATGGTTTAGATAATTGGTATATCGGATCGATCATTAAGTTTGACCTTTTTTTTACTTAAATTACTGTGAATTATAATGTAAATCAATGGAAAAAATTGGCCAAGTTTGACCAATGTTGACAGATGAATCCTGGCCAATTAAAATGAAAATTAATACTTTCTAGGAAATTAGGTTTATCTAGGAATAATATCTATTTTAGAATTTTGAAAAATTATCAAGGGTGAGGAACTTGCATTGAAAATCAATGAAAGATAGTTACGAGAACGACAGTATAATCTGTAAATTATTTTACTCTAGACTAGAAGTTACCTTATTTGATAACCATGTAGTGAAAAGAAAGTTTCTAATTAAGGAGTTGGGGGGTTTCAGCAATCTTATTTTAAAGAGGTCATAAAATGACACAATATTCCACTAGGAAACATATTTTCATCTTTTATAATTTTCGAGTTATGAATTTTTGAAAATTTGATTTACTGGTAAGTTTGGTCAAAAGTCACATTTTCAAAAATTGATTTCGCCCCTTACCCTTTTAAAAAATTTCTGAAATTATTTGGTGGTCTGCATATAAGATATAGTTATTTTTGATTGGGAGAAAGTGATGAATTCACTAGATTTTTAGGTCAATTTATGAATTGTTATACTCTAACCTCTCTAAATAATACACGCTCTTCTGCTCGTATTACCCTGACAGAATTTTCAGAAGATGCCAAGGGGGTATAAATATTTTTAAAATCTAAAAAATGCACAGGGGGAGTAAGGTAAAAATACGAATTTTTTGCCTGAGGCCCAAAATGTCAAAGGGAGGTATTTTGCAAAATCTCAAACTCAGGGGATATTAAGGTTATATCTATAATATTATCCGAGACATATATACTTGGAGATCCCTGAAATTATTTTCACTAGCTTCAGCATGTGACAATTAGCTTGGATTCATGGCTCAATTGCTTAAATTCATTAGTTAATTTCATCTCGATTTCATATTAGTGTGTATACAGTACAGTACATACGTTAAAAACAAGATACAAATTTACCAAAAAATCTCGTGAATTCATCTCTTTATTCAACTTAACAACTTCCTTACCTTATAATATATTATGTAGGCTACAAAATAATTTTCAGAAATTCTTGATTTGGGCGGGGGTTAAATGAATTTTTGAAAACGCTTTTCCAAATTTACCAGTGAATCAAATTTCCAAAAATTAATAACTTGAAAACCATAAGAGATAAAAATATGGTTCCAAATGGAATATTGTGTCATTTGTCAAATTCGAAGATTCCTTATCCATAAGTCTCCTTTCAGAAAATGATTACTTCCAGAGAAAACTTAATCCATGTCACAAATTATTCAATCGTTAATCCAGTTATTTTCTCAGAATTTATTTGTTTTTGAACGTTATTCTCAGTTTATTAAATGTTTCTTTCTCAGATTTGATTAACTTGATTAAATAATCAAGATTACCTTTGTTCAATTTATACAATGTCTGTATGTCTTTCTGAATGACTCATCTATTGACCAGTTTTTGTTGGTTCTGAAAAACATTGATTAATAGTTAATGTAATTTATGAAAAGCGCATAAAAATGTTTGCCTAAAACGTATTCAATAAATACGTCAATCAATGAAATGAAAATAATAGACAAAAACCCTTTGAATTGAATGTTTGAAATGCAAACGTTTATTATTGCCTAAAATAATAAATACGACACAAAAATACTGTAAATGAATAATAAAACAAACATTTTATACACAACACTGACTCCAATACACTGTAAAAGTAGTGGAAAAAACATTATTTTCTTATAATTAAATTCAATATAAATCGTCACAACTTTTTAATACATCAATAGATTTACTAAAATATAAATCAAATTATTTTATTAAACAAAACAAATAAATAATAATATAATAATAATTGCAAAACAAAATCAAACAAAACCAATGGTTTCACACAAAACAATGTGTCCTTTTGTGAGTACTTTTGTATTGAATTTAATTGAATTATTTATTTTGCGTTTAAATTAATTTTTGAATAAATTATTTATTTTTTTGTCTCTATTTTTAGGTTTGAATTTATATTGTTTTCAATTAATTATAAATTTATTACGAATTTGTGGTTATTTTTGAATTTTATATTTGAATCCATTTTTTTCTTGTCTTTTGAGACAATTGTCTTCTAAACGATGGGAAGGTTTCTGGAAATTAATGGCAATAATTGTTTTCTAACATCTAATGCCAGTAATTGTGGCGAAACTCTTGTCTTAAGTCAGAGGTCTGTCCAGAATATACCACAACTGATGAACGGTTTAGAGAGCATTCAAATGAATTCTTTGAACACATTTAACACACATTTAAATGCATTGGATTTGAATAATTCACTGATCATTAATACGACTGAACTGTCGGCCACTGAACCGCCGCAACAAATACTGTTAGTCTCTTCGCCTATGGATCTGATGACTGTTACACAACAGCCACTTATGGCCAAAGCATCGCCACAACAGACAGCCGTTCAGATGGTTCTGCAGACAACAGATCTGCCTTTGATTACGAGCGCAACACAACTGAATGTAATACAAGTGCCAACTAATCTGCTTCTGACCGACAATAACCTAATAGTTATACCACAAGAAGGCATTACATTAGAAGTGCCGACACTCGACTCCAATGCCAGTCAATCAGCAATTGATAATCAGATGAGTCAAAGTCAGACAACACTGATATACAACAGTTCGCCGCAACTGATGGCCCAACAGATCAATTGCTACAACACTAACCCAAATGGGGATCAATTGGTAGTCCATCTGAACGACTGCATTGCCATTAATACCATTCAAAACAAGTCGATTGATAACAATCGGAATGCAAACCAATATTTTCAAAACAATCATCAAATCATTGGTATAATCGATGGCAACACAAACGAACCCAAACTGATTGCCAACACTTTGAGCGCCTGTAGTGATGACGTCAATGCATTTCTGGCCTCTTCTTTGTCGCCCGCAGTACAAGAGGAGTGCGATCTCAATGAGGCCAAGGGTTGGCTAAACGACAGTCTTATCGCATATCGAGCTATGAATGCATTCAAAAAAGTTATGCCAAATGAGACGCCGAGTCCTACCGCAGGCATTCATATCCGGACGAAATGAATGCACAGGTATTTGAACGGAGTGTGAGAACTGAATCCAAACTTAAAAAGAAAAGACTTTAACTGAAAACTTGTTTTTTTTGTGTGACTTTATATTTACTGTGATATAAATCTGTATTAAGAAAACAAAATTAATTAATGGATTGAATGAGAAAAGCCATCGATTTATTTATTCAATCGATTGTTCGCCTTATTATATGATTCGTTTGATTATACAAACAGTCATTGATTTAATTTATTGTGACATTTGTTGCCTATATATACCGTAATTAACATATGAAAGTATGGAACAGAACTATGGGTTGGGTTATTGTGAGAGCAAAAGCAAATTAAAAACTGTAAACCAGTAGGAAATAGTGACAGCAATCAAATGCTTTATTAAGCAATAAAAGCAAAATAATTCTTTAATCTTAAGTACTTTTTTACGAAAGAATATTTATTGTATAATAATTTATAATTAATACACAATTTTATAAATATTTTAATTGCTTAATAAAGCATTTAATTGTCTACTATTTGCTACTTCTTTACAGTTTTAATGTGCTTTTGCTCTCACATTAACGCATAGTTGTGTTTTCACACTTTCATATATTCTTAAAATTTAAGAATTATTGGCAAAAAATATATAAAATAATATTTTGCAAAATTGATTGAAATGTAAAAAATGAAAATTCAAAATATTATTAATGAAAAGCTTAAGCAAAATATAAATTAACGAAATATAGTCTTCACTGATTCCAAAGTATAGTAGATTTGAATCGAAATATAATTTTTTAAAATAAAACAATTTTATTTTCTGAATGCATTGAATAAAATGAATAATAATTTTGAAAAATAAAATGTAATGAATGTTAAGTTTGAGTAAATACTAATGAAATAATTGTATATTTCGAATAAATTACTGAAATTAATAAAAACATATAATAAAACAAATCAAAAGTTTTCGTTAATTTATTTTATTTTCAAATTTAAAAATTAAGACAAAAACAGTTTTAGCCGTAAATTAATGGATAATAAGATTAATAGTTTTAATAGGAATTGTGTTAAATATTGATAACTCGACTCAGTTTTTGGATTCTGTTGAGTAGGATATCTCCCTGTTTGATACAGGCCTGGTATTGGTAGTTCTTGTTGTCGGGTCTGTTCGTCTCTACGATTCCGTTCACTTTATCTATTTTGCAGTGAAGACGACCCGCGGCTATAAAACGTGCCAACTCTTGGTCAACGAATTGAACGGTAACCCCGAATGCTTTGGCCATATAATTGAGTGATAGACTGCGATAGGACTCCAGGAGTTGATTATAGGCCAGAATTCGCATTTCGCGGATGTAATAACGACAATGCGGTGCAAACAAGCGATCGGTTTTCATGTGGTTCTCAACCCATGAAAGCTTACGGAAGAACTTTGCGTATTGACACTCGTATAGGGAGAACAGGTAGTCGTGCACATCGGTGTTCGTGTGCAACACTTCTAGGATCTCTGCGCCCCGAATCACTTTCTTCCTGAGCTCAACCCGGGGTAAAGCAATCATTGAGCACAAGACAGTGTATGAGACGAATGACTTATAATCAGTCAATTCATAGCACGTGAAGGTAGAGATGGTGTCCAAGAAGTAAGACGAGGACTCCTTGAAGTCCCGAATCGCGAGCGCATAGAAGCCCATATACACGCGCAACCGATTCCTTCGGTCCCAATCCCCGCCCTCTTCTATCAGTGCCTTTGCTTTGTCTATATTACGTGCGATCAGATTGTGGTCCAAATAGAAGAGACCGATTCGGATGATATGGAACAGTAGGTCCAGTCTGTGGCCCAACGACACGGTCTTCTCGTAAGTCTTGCGCAGAGCTGTCAGAGCGGACTCTTTGTCCCCAATAATGCTGTAGTACTCAGCTTTGGCCAAATTCGCTTCCCTCACCTCCAGATCCCCCGAATTCTTCTCCGCGTCTTCGATCGCGTCATCGAGTTCTTTGAGTTTGGATTCGTTCCTCTCTTTCATCTGATTTAACAGATCTTTATTCAGCGGCCAATTCAGTGATTCGCAGACCTGAAGACAAAACAACAACACAAGGCATTGAGACATGGATTGGAGTGAGTGGTGGAGTGGGACAGACCTCTTCATAGAAAGGGGACATATCCTTGTCTTTGATGGCAGACATGAGGTCTTCTTTGATCTTAAGGTTGTCTTTGAACTGTTCGGTGGTTAACATGAACTTCCATTGCGCTAACTCTAGGTTAGGGTTTTTGGCCAGACTTTCCTCCTCTAAGTTCTCGCTCGGCATTGAGTGCTTTGAATGAGTGGTCAATAAATTTGATAAATTATAGTTCAATTATCAAAGTCTTAAATAACTTTCAAACAAATACTCTTTGAATGTCTTTACAGCGACTCTGACTCAGCGTTAATATAGAGATCGCAAACAAATAGCGTTACGATTAATGCAAACTATTGTCATCTCTTTTAATACTTCCACTCTATATATGAATATATATTTATTTTAATCTATTTCTCAAAATAACTTTTATTAATTCATTTTGTCTAAACTTCTTATTTAATTATTTTTAATTTAGTTTTGTTGACAATTAGTTATATAAATATTATATAATATATAAACATTTATCACAATAACTCCTTCTTTTGGTTACAGTATTTGTGTTCGACTCTTCATATTAGGGATACTGTCTTTGAAACTCAACTTAATATTAAAAATAGTATTTTTATATAATTTACTGAATATTCTCTGTTTTATAGACTATTATCTACGGATTGATTAGATTTTAATCCATTTGATTGAAAATAATAGGATTAAAGAAAATATGAATTAAAATTACGCTCAGATAAGTGGTGTTCACAAACTCAGCCCTAATTCAATGGATTGAATGCATTGACTACTCGGTCCCCAAATAGAGCCAAAACATGCATTTGCAGTGCATTTCGTTATTTTAAATTAATCGACAAAAGTATTAATTGAATTAAAGACTGGATTAGAGGTCAAGACTTAGTCTGAAAATGTAATTCAAATCTTAATGTTTTCCCAAATAACCAATGATTTGATTGAGTATTAAATCAATCAATAAATTGATATAAATATTGAATTTCGCGAAAAAGACATTTAATTTGTTTGTAAACAAATAATTGACTCAAAGCTGTAAAAAGAGGTGAAATAGTGCTAAAGAAGTGATACAGAAATGGATCCGCGATTAACAAAACGACTGAAGTCTGACAACAATAACGACTATAAGAATGGATCAGAGGGTGAGAGACGTGTGGAAACAAATGGCAGACACGAAGAGTCGAAACCGTTTCATGAGATGAATGATTCGGAGTTCTCTCTGGTCTCTGATGGCCAACACTCGACCTCAAGTGTCCAAAAGGCAAAGAATGGCATCGATTCTAAGCTTTGGTCCCAAATATTTGATGTGAAGTCAGTCACGGATTTGAAGTCATTGCCAATCAATACCAACGGAATGTCTGTCCAAAAGGCAACGTTAAGACAACCCCTAAAGATCGGCGAATATTCACTTAAAATCAGCTCAAGAAGTGATGACCGAGTGTTCTGTAGAGACGCCTCTGAGCTTAAGTACCTGCATATCCCGCCCGCTATCACACAAATCAATTTAGATCTGACCCACGGCTATGAAATGGTTAAAGACATTCATTGGGGAAAGCCTTCCAACACTAAAATCGATGAACTCTTGCAATGGATTTCATTCAATCGCAAGAAGTTTATGGTCGCCGGAGAACTGGTTCCCCAGGAATTGCACACTGACTTCGTCTGTTATCGGGGAGTATTGGCTAAGCTTATGAACACTCCCTATGAGAACATCGAGCGATGGGTTATCTGCGCCACTAAATTTCGGGGAACTATATATTTGTGTCAATTTCACGAAACATACCCCCCGCCCGACTACTTCTTCAACAAACTCTCTTTCGGAGGCTTTCGCTTTGAGCAATACCTGGTCAGCTATGACCCTTCTATGCCTCCCGACCCCAACGACTTCGACCCCGACCACCACGAGTACTGCTGTGTTATGCGTTCGCGTCTAATGTCTGACCGACTCTCCCATTCACTGGTATTCGGGGCTGAATTGGATTGCGTTATGCCTAACCTTCGGGAACAACCGGGAACTCTGACCAACTTTGTTGAGCTAAAGACCACCAAAATAATGAACAAAGAGGATCAGTACAGGAACTTCTTGAAGCACAAACTCCTCAAGTGGTGGGCGCAGTCATATCTGGTGGGCGTTCCCACAATTTATTGCGGCTATAAAGACAACAAACAAGTGGTCAAAGAAGTGGAAGCGCTTAAGATCGAGAAGTTTCCCGAAATGTGCGTCGAGTTCTGGTCCGCAAACGTTTGCCTCAATTTCTTAAACCAATTTCTATCTCATGTCAAAGAAATGGTGACAATCGATGACCCGAATGTTGTCTATCAGTTCGCGTTTCAGCCCCAGCACGACATCACGTGCACACGTCTTGTAGATCCCAAAGAGTTCCAGATCCTTCCGCAGTGGTATATCGACGAGTTTTCCATTTAAGACACAAATCATTCGAATAATCATTAAAATTATCTCAAATAATGTATAAATCGATTCAAAATCATTTGATATCATATAAACCCAATTTGTTTTCATATAACTAAATATTTTGAAACAAAACATTTTTATCAACGATTTATAATTTGATTTCATTTATTTTATTATTTTATTAGATGTGATATCCAATGCTTTGCTTATAATTAACGAAAATTGATTTTAATTCGCCTTTGAGCCATAGATTAATCGTTTTGTTTGATATTTGTATTCAATTTTCAATTAAATTATAATCTTTTCATTACATTTAATTATAGCTTAAATTTTTTCTCTTTATATTTTACATAACTCTCTATAACTACAAATTGATTTATTTTGGGATCAATTGTAAAATATAAGAACTGACATGAATTCCAATATTTGGACAAAAATATTGTAATTTGAATAAAAATTCTTTAAGAATCAAAAGATTGAAATTATTTTATAATTAAAAAATTTGTGAAATTCAGCATTAATTAAAATTTTTTGGTACTTAATTCAAGATTTCTTTTTCTAAATTATATCAAAAAATAGTCTGAATTGGTATTGAAATTAATTTTAATGTAAGCATTATTTTACTAATAAATTATAAAATTTAGAGACCATTTATAATATATTATAGAAATATCTGTTTATATTAAGATTTTTACAAAAATCACTAAAAACTTTTGACATAAAAATCAATAAACAAAAAGTGTATAAACTTTTATCGATTAAGTTCTGATGAGAAGCAGATGTGAGTCGAGACTGTCGGCCACAATGAGATTCAGTTTTATAGTCACCAATACAGGCGGCGAAGGCCAACACATGAGCTATATATGACTGTTCTTGTGTGCCCTGCAATAGATGGGCCATTGGACCGATACTATATGCAGCTATAGTTGAGAATTATTTAAAAATTTACGTTTAATTAATGAATTCAATATTTTTGATAATTTTCTAAATTAAGACTCTTATCAATAAAATTGAAGTTTTGAGTACTAATGAATCAAAATTGTTTGATATCTTAAAGCAGGGGTGACCAGGGATATACAGATATTCATACTCCTCTGACTCGAACCTCTGATTCTGAAGAATATATTTTTGAAATGATTTTGAATCGAAGGCTTTTTATGTACAGCATTTGATTTTTTCAAAATATTTTCTTTTCTCTGATTTTGACATTTTTCAAAATAACTCCTTTATATCCCTGTCTTAAAGTTAAAACTAGAACTTAAGAGTCTATTATATTAATTTAAGAGTAGATTTACTACTGTATAGTTAAATAATTGTTTGAGTTTACTTCAAAATATTAATATTTAACAAATCGGATGCATTTAAAGTTAGTCTAATTCAAGTGCTTTAAATTAGAGCATTTAATTATTAATACATACTATTAGAGCATAATTGTAATGGTTATATAACTTATAAAATATAAACTTGACATAGCTTAATATTACATTATACTTAAAAATCATGGTTAGAATTGTATGAGTGCTAACAAATGAGTAATAATTTAGTATGAATGCTCATATTTATAAAAAAAATCCGGTTCCTTACCGACATCCTCTCCTCCATGTGCATTACTGTCTAAATGAATAGCTGCTAATGACTGATATCGTGGATCGGCTGCAAAATACATTTGTTTAAAGGATTTAATTTATGTTTTCATTATAGCTAGAGCAGCTAAAACTTCGGCTATTTAATCCCTTTCCTTGGAACTCACAATTTAATCTTTTTGATCGAAGTCTTAGAACAAATTAACTCATTCACAACAGTTGACAATAAACTTAAATTCCGGTTTAAATACTTCTTATATTACGATTTGATATATTCAATAATATTGGATTTAATTCAACTGAATTAATTACATTTTAGAAATTTTTTTTTATTTAAATTCAATTATTGTAATTTAGTTTAGTTCAAGCTTATTAATTTAGTTAAATTTATTAATTTAATTCAGTTTAGTTAATTTAGTTAAATTAGCTAGATTTAATTAATTTATTGTCAACTGTTGCGATGTTAATTTTTTTAAAGACTGTACATTAATTTCCATTAAAGTCTGATCAAAATGATTAAATTGTGAGTTCCAAAGAAAGGGATTGAATTACAGATGTTTTAGTTGTTCTACTTGATAGCATAGAGAGTGTATAATTTGCATTTAGTTTATATACTTTACATAAAGTTTATAGTTAGTGTATAATGGATTCGGGCAATGCCCGGAAAAGCCCGATTTTGCCCGCCGAATTTCAAAAATTTGTTCCGGGCA
>JAQFXN010003915.1:0-10349 GCA_034693365.1 Liacarus xylariae
TTAATAATAACCTTTCAATAGTCATCAGTTTATCAGTTATAAGCAGTGTTAGTGAAATATAGAAATATCTCAAAATAAATGTAAAATTATCTTGCTTATCTAAATATTTATAATAGCTAGTGAACTTATTGATATTTGGGAGATTGCTCAGACTCTGCAAATACATTTTAATTAATAATCAATCATTGCTAATAGTGTTTTATACGAACATTACTCTTGGACAATATAAGGATTTACAAGTACAGCCGGCATTACATGGACAGAATTAAAAAATCGTAGATTTATATATTAGTAGTTATAATTATAATATCAAGAATTTCATTGTCAACTACTCAAGTGAGTTGTTTACTAATTTTATTTTTTTTTGGAGATCAATTAAATTGATTTGAATTTTTAAATTAATTTAATCAACTAGATTAATTTTGAATAGTTGACAAACATATTGTTTTTGACTAAAAAATTGAATAAAAAATATTGCTATTAAACTAAATTAATATTTATATAAACAATCTTATCGTTGCAAAAAAAATATCAGTGAATTATATTTTGAGTGATGAATGAGAATTCGAAAGAACTTTTCAGACCAAAGTCCACATAAAAAGAAGATATCATTTATTCAAATCCTGTAATCAATCAAATTAAGTCAACTCAAAAAAAATAAATAAATAAAGATAAATAACTTAATGGGAACTAAATTAAATGAAAGAATAGTTAAAATTCTTTGATAAAAATTCAATTCCTTTAATTTTGTTCAGGATCTATACCTAATTTATGCACTTCTCTTCTTTATCAGCGAATATATTCTATAAGAATGCTAATAATGTGGAAAATATATTATATAATTATTTTTTTTGAAGACTAATCCAAAACTACTGAAGAGAAATCCAATACTATCTGAAGTATTGTTGGAGAAAAAATGAAGAGGTGTTCATCTTTTTCCTTATAGAGGATTGCATTAAACATTTGGGTTACTCCTATCATATACAGTAAATGTACATGTTATATACTTCAACTTTTATATACGCAAGATTTTAATTTGAACACACATTATAAACTATAGTAATTTTAATCCTTTGTAAAGATAAGTCTCTTCAAAATGTATGATTTGGAATAATTCAATGCTCAGTATTGCATATGTTTTTGTATTCTGGTATACAATGTATGGTCAGAACATTGAACTGAGATATAATTTTTTTACTGTTCATATGGTGTCACCTCGTGATCCAAATTGCATACTCCTCTACAACAGTATCCCCAACTGTTATCAATAACTATTGTCCCTATTTTCCAAAGCCAACTGACCATTACGTCATGCGATCGATAAAAAGAGAGGTCGTCTGCAATTGATTTTAAGCGCAGAAAACTTCGCGGAATTTCTATTCTTATAGTTATTCAGTCCACTACTGCACACTTAGAGAGCCCACACCAATACACCAATTCTAATAGATATTACTGAAGCACAGGAACTATTTGTTGTGTTAAGTCACAACTCAGGCATCTTTAACACCTCTCTCTTTCTCTCTCCCCCTCCCCTCCCTTTCCTCTCTTCCTAGAAATTAGTTTTTAAATCTTTCAACAAAACTGTAAAAAATAAATAGAAAAAGTCATTAGACATGAAGTAAAAGATAATATTTATTTAATATTATTTTTAGTGTCGGAAATGTGTCAAAACAGTTAAATTTAGATTTGCGTTCAATTTTCTGAACCCAATTATATATAATTGAATTGAATTGTCAAACATTTAGAGCTGATTCCTCTCTTTTCCCTTCACTCCACACATAACTTATACTTTCACTTATGAATTGAGAAAAAAGAAATAATTTATTACTTTTGACTCAAAAATATAATTCATTTGTCGGTCGCATTGGATAAACACATTATTTTTATTTATGTTTACTGTATTTGCAGTTTGTGTGCTCTCAATAAGAAAATCTTTTTTGGCTTTCATTCAATTGTCAACTGAATGGAAGAAAAATTTTGGCTTTTTTTTCGTGAATTTACGCTAAAAAGAGAGTGAAAAAACTTTTAGTTCAGAGTCAATGAAAATGTAAAACTCCTATTATTATTGTGTTAAATATATGTGAACACAATATAAAGGCGTGAAAATAGTAGAGCAGAGGCTTTTAGAGAGCAATAAATTCACGATTCAATACCTGCCATCACTTAGACATACAATAGCTTTCTATACATAACTTAGAAATTGAATGAAAAATATTAAATTATAAATACATTGAATGAGAGAAAAACACATAATTCATGCAAATATATGAGTGAAATAAAAAAAA
Source organism: Liacarus xylariae (assembly GCA_034693365.1). Taxonomy (NCBI): domain Eukaryota; kingdom Metazoa; phylum Arthropoda; class Arachnida; order Sarcoptiformes; family Liacaridae; genus Liacarus; species Liacarus xylariae. The sequence goes on from JAQFXN010003915.1 coordinate 2,286, forward strand.
GCCAAAAATAAATTTCTCACTTCATATCTGTAATAATTCACAGCTTTTATAATGATTTTTTGACTCATAAAACAACAATAACTTTATTCTGTTGTAAAAGAAAAATAATAGAAAAACTTCACACATATTCCTAATGTATTGCAGAAAAAAACAACATTTTACACATAAATTCTAAATATAAAATATTTCCAGAATTTCTGTCTATTATTAAAGAATTTTTTTGTCATTCAATTATCGATCAGTTCTTAAGACAGTGTATATAATGGCGTTATTTAAGCCCTGATATATACGATGGAGTGTTTATATGGAGTTTATTCGCTATGAAAGATGTATGAGAACCAAATAGGGTATCCCTTTTTATATATGCCGGCGCTCCTCCTTTCTAATCGATCGAATGCGACTAAAAAGAGCATTAATTTTGTGTTTTTCGGACCCAAACAGCTATCCGTTAGTGTTTTTTCACTCAAGTATTACTACTACCAATACTACTACTAGTATTTTCACTTCAATTTCTCTCATTTTGACTTTATTTTAGTGTTAGTCAACAGTAGAGAGAAAGAGAAGAGTAGTATCAAAAAAAATTCAGTGAAACGAACAGTAATAGAGAAAAATTAGATAAAATAAAAATCCTTTAAACCATTGGAGAAGTAGAATAAGAAAAGAAATGTTGTCAAACGAAATGACAGCAAAATTTATAGTAATTCAAAATCTCGACTCAATGTTTGCTAATAAAAGAAAAACTGCTAATAAGTCAGAAAATAATGTCAAATATTGTCTGCATTCCGACAAACAAATGGTAAGTGAAAGCTTAAAAGGCTTACAAAACAATAATATAGGGATGAGATTCTCCTAAAAATTCTGATTCACAATATATATTATAATAGTGTTAACTCCTATCACTCCTCCACCTCCTTCTAAAATAAAAATCTACTCTAGATTTCCATTCCTGCGCTCTAAACCAACCAAATTGTTTGGTCGAAAGACTGCGTTTCAAAAAAAGAAATTTATATACTTTTGTTAAAAATGTTTTTGCGCTTTGAAATCAAGAGAGAGAAGCGAAGAAATAATTTGATTGGTTGTCATTTTATTTCAACAAACAATAGAACTTCCCTTTAATGCATTGTAAAGGCTTCCAACAACAAAAATTTTTCAATGTGTGCTCTATTCTGGCACAGATAGAGCATAGAGTTTGCTCTGTTTGATGAAAAAAATCTTTTGAAAACATAAATTACTTTTTGAAATACATTTTTCAATAATTCTTATATTGCCTTCACGTCTACTAATCCTGTATTCCGTATATTCCTTATATTACAGCCATCTTTAATGGCACAGACATTACACTCTGCCATCACTAAGTAATTTATTTTTAATCTATTTATAATTTATATCAATAGAAGTATTGAATGTTTTGCTTTTGAAAAATTTAAGGCAAGAATACATTCAAAACTACTTATAATAATTAGAATTTGCGTTTTTCCTAAACAATTCATTGTATTAACTATCGATTTAATCAATATATTTTAGTCTATTTATTGGACCATATATTTGGTCTAAAATTATTTTCTCTAATGAATAATATTAATTATAATTAACTAAATTATGAGTTACAATACATAAGAGTAATAATCAATGTTATCATTAAATTTTAGTTATAATTCTAATTTCACATTCAATTAGAGTCATTGGAATCAAATGGTATATAAAACAAAAACTAAATGAACTAAAAATAAATTTTCCATTAATTGGTGTGCATTCAGAACTCATTATTATCTATCCTCTAAAAAAAAAATTCGAAAGTCATTACAATTCTATCAAATAGAGTCATGTATTGCGTGATTCGGTTCGCTTAAAAACAAAACAAAACTATTGAAAATACTTATCATTTCAATAGAAATAACAAAATATTAGTATTAAAGCTTTTTTTCAATTGAACACAAAATTCTTTATATTTATAAATAAGGAATATATTCCCAAAAAATCAAGTATTGAATGTCCAGTTGTGACCACGCGGTGGAGTCACACAACCAATTTATAAAACTTTATTTTACTTTCTATACCTCTCTTACAGTTCAATACAATACAGTTCGCGCTGTAGTGTATAGTTTAGTCAAAGTATTTTGCAGTTTAAACCTCATCTCTCAATAGTAGTGATTCTATTGATGCGTATAGTTATTGGTCTTTTATATATTGGCAAAATTAGACAGCAGATAGAGTAGAGTGCATGGAGTTGGAGAGGGAGATAGTGAACACATGTGCGCACATACATAACATTTCTTCTCTATCTATCCCCTAAAACCTAATGCTAACTTTACACTGCACTCCACTCTAACTCTGTGTCCAATATATTCTATTTTCCAGAAATAAAAATCGATTTTAACTTATTTTTTTGTTAAACCTAAAGGAAAATTGAAGTATAGTTTCAAACGAAAGTAAACTATACTATACTCTAATATAAAATCTATAAAAAGAAAGAACAGCAGAACAGCAGACCTTTAGATTTAGAAGATATAAGATCTGTTCGTTTATTTTGAATTTCGGATTTTGCTTCTCTTAAAAGCAATATTTTCTTTCTTTCTTTCTTTTAGGTTTTGAAAGTCAATAAAATTTTCCAATAATTTTGTTTAATTTGTTTCTATTTTGTTATTTTCATATTAATTGCTTTTTTAATTGACTTTTTTTTAATTAATGAATTTCTTTTATGGCACACTTGAAAATCCATTGAATTATTTGATTGCATAGCAACTGAAAGTTTTATTTTCAAACGCTTTTTTTCATTATTTTTATAGAATCTTACGATTTATTGCGAATTTCTTTTTAGCCAAACATTTAATGATTTTTCATTTTCAGTCTTTCCATTAAATTTTATTTTTATTCTTTTATTGAATTCAATTCAATTACATATAAATTCTGTGTCTACTTCTCTCTATATATATCTTTCAATTATTTCATTTCTAAAACTTTTATTTTCTCCCTTTTCTTGTAATATAAGAATCTTTTCAAAGACACTGTAATATAAATTGAATTTATTATTGAATTTTTTTGTATTATATATATATTGAAACTAAATATATCAAAAGAAAAATTATTTTGAAATAAAGTTATAAATGAAATGTTAATTCTTAAATAACATGAGTTGAGTTCCACATTTAATAATATTATTTAACATAAATATTTAACTCTAATGAATAGTTCTCTCTTAGGTCTCATCAAAATTCTTTTCGCACGTAATTAAAGTACAATATTATTATAAATATATATATATATAAAAGTATATTATAATTTATTTTGATTGAATAAATTGTATTCTCCTCTAACTGTAATCCAATATTCTTATGAATTTTTATCATAAAAAGAGAGGATAAAAAAATAATTTATTAAAATATTTGACATTCCTTTTTATATGACATCTGAGACTTAGGAATAGCTGGGTTTTAGTGTTTCTTATTTTTCTATTCTGACCCCTTTTGCACAGGCATTAACTAACGAAATAAATTGTCAAAATTTGATTACTTTCAGTAATTGTAAACCGAAGGAAAACAATTATAGTCTTGAAAATTCACTGCTTCTCAGAAAAACGGATTTAATGCTCTTTTTTATTCTGAAACTAAAAGCTGTAATAAAAATAAAATTAAATTATAGAATAGATTAGATTTAGTTTAATTGAAGCGTTAAATAAAAATAATTTTTTAAATTAGATTTTCTTTTTTTCTTTCATTTCAATCCGAATTTTCTTTTACTTAAATTGAATTAAATTTGAGTACAATTTTATATAATTTTTCACTCGAATACTGTTTACATAATTAAAAAAAATAAATGATTATAATGTTTCTCAAACTTAATCTCAAACATGTTTTCAATAGAATTGTGAGATATTTTATTACATTAGATGTGTTGGACCAATCTCTGAATGGAGTATCAGTACTCCAATACCCCCACCGATGGTTTATGTGATTAAAATAAGCTTAAATTTAAATTTTATGACATTTTAAAAATCGTTTTTGGCAAAACCAGAACTTTCTTTTAAGCCACAGGTTTTGCTCTTTATTTTATAGCAGTTTTAAATTCATTAGAAAACAAATGCATTCACTTTTTGTTAATAGCATTCCCTCTGAATATCGAGAGTTTGTGCAAATTCTTATCTATGGTTTGTATCTATCCGTTTGTATATATCGTATAATTCAATGCTCTCTCAAATTCGTGGAAAGACTGCGAACACAAGAGTATATATGTTGTGTCACATCCCTGTCTTTTATCCCTAACCTAAAGCCCCTCTGATTTGCATTGAGTGACCATAAGAGGAAGCCTTATTTACCATCACATCTATGTTCGCACAGAGAGATATACAGCATATTCTATGCCTAAAAGTATAGCCATTTGGCATAAGGACTGGAGAATTCATTCAAAATAAAAAATAAAATAGAAAACAAAATATTTCTTTTATTTTCCTAATTGTAAATATAGTGAACATTTGCTAAAATGTGTTGACCACCGAAGCGGAATGCCGTAAAAGTACCGCAGATTCACAACACAAAAATTTACAATCATTTGTGTCTATTCTAAAGTCAGAAAAATATATATATTCTCCTTCACGAACACTAATGTATTACTCCATAAACATATTTGCCTTTAGGTCTAAAATTTTTTGTTGTTGGGTGTGATATAAACATAGAGAGGAACCGAAGTTATATATATGGCCGGCATATCCGATAGCAAAATCCCCAATCGCTTGGCTATTATTAAGAATAATGTAATTTATCTACACTTTCTTCACAACAAAACTACACACAAAAACATTAGTTAATTTATAATGAGACACATTTTTGTTTCTTATGATCTCTCTCTCCTCTCTCTCTCTCTCTCTCTCTCTCTCCTCTCTGTGCTCTTCTATGAAGAGTCCTATCATTTCCTTTACCATTGTGTCGGATAAGTGGCTGTTTATCAGTGGTAAAGAATAACTATAGCAGTTTTGGTTGGCTAACCCGACAAAATTGTAATTCTAAAACCACTCTTATTATTATCGCCGAGACAAATAAAAAAATTATTCTGTTCATTCATATAAATTTATTGTATTCTAAATGATTTTAGGAAAAATTTTACAAAATATATTCGAATTCAGCCAAAAATTTTTGTATATTCAATAGTAAGAATATATTATATTGTTTTTATGAATCAATTTTCCTGAATTAATCAAATGAGAGATTTAAGAGAAAAAGAAAAAAATCAACACAAATTAAATTTGTATCGCTTTTTGTTTTATTCATCGATAGATTGGAAAAGAAAAAATAGGGAACGAAACAAAAAAATAAAATAAAATAAAGAAAACCATTACACGAAAGCAATAATTGAGAAGTGACTGCAATTCATGCCTTTTCTCTTCACGACTCAATGAGTTTTTATCTTTAGTTCTGTAGTCTTCGTACATGCAGTTATACGCAAGGAGATTTGGCTAAAATACCCCCTTATTTACAATCAATTACGAAATGCTGTCATTGGAAGATTATTTCTCAATAATAAATGATTATTTCTGTAAATTTCTCAACAGTTTTGAAAGTTAGATTTTTATTAAGTAAACTCCTTATTTTTTTAAATAGATTTTCGATTGCACTAATTAATTATAAAAAAAGTTTTTTGGAATCTCCAAATCCTGTTTTCTTTTAAAATATATTAGGACCAAAATCATGCTAAATGAATCAGAAAATACTCTATTCTGTCGGAAATTTGCCAATATGCCAGTGCAACATCTAGCTTGCACATCCTTAGCTTATTGTATACACACAAAAGAGATTTACAGAATTTAAGAAATCAATTCTTTCTGTTTTTTCAAAATGGCTAAACATATTGTATTTCATTTTTTTCTTCATCAGTGATTCCAAAAATATCTGCACAACAACACCAAAAATATTAAACCAATCAAATTATAATTTCAATTCCGAATAATTGTATATTAAATATATATATTTGGTATATAATTGATTAAAAAATTGAGTTTATTTAATATTATATTAAATCTAATTTAATAAGTAAATATATTAATAGAAGTAATTTGAATAGTTATGCCAAAAAGTTATGTTCTATTAATATGTAAAGTATTGCTGAGAAGACCTATTCTGGGACTATAAGAATAATTTCATTAATTCAAATTGACTTAATTTGATTGTTCGGCTTATTTATTTTAATAAAATTGAAAACATCTTGAAAATTTGTATAAATTAAAATATTTAAAATTTTAAATATCAATGAAAAAATTAAATATTAATCATTTTAAATAATAAATAATGTTTTATATATAAAATTCCATAAAATTTCAACTACATGCTAAATTTTCTAAAGTGAATTTAGTAATCTTACAAATATGGGGAAAATTCATTTAAACAAATACGATTTAATTTTCGAATGCTTTAATACCAATGTAATATATCACGGGATATATCAAAAATATTCACAAATAAATAGATTTCAATTTATTAAAAAATGACATCAATATCTTTGAAAATGGCGCTGAATTCGAACTAATATTTTAACTAACATGACAGGATAATTAATTATTTAGAAGAAATAATATGAATATAGCCCTAGGAAATTTTCAAAGATATTGATTTCATTTTTAATATATTGAAATCTATTTATTTGTGAACATTTTTGATATATCCCGTGATATATTGCATTGGTTTTAAGGGATTCCGAAATTAAATCGAATTCGTTTAAATGAATTTTCCCCATATCTGTAATCACTGTCCGGAAAGGGTTTTCTTTGACTGAACGCAATTAAACATAATATTAACGAAATTTTATTTTTCTTTTCAACTCATTTTATTAGTGCAATATTTTTTCTCTTGAATTTATATTATAAATATAAATAATAATCTAATTTTTTTGGCCAAAAACGCAATGTTTTAAGAAAATAAAATAAAACGTCAACTCATATATAAAATTAAACAAAAAGAAGAAAATTCTTTGTAAATATTCTGTGCATTAGTTTAGTTATGGAATAATGTACAGAATATAAAGTAAACATAATATTCTTGTTAGAGAGAAAAGAGAATAATATTATATTTTGAGAGTTGAGTTCAAAAAGTATTTTATATATATTTTTTCATATATTCTTTATCACAGAATTGACAATTTATTGATTGGAATCTCAAGTTTTCAAGCGTTAGTGCAAACTAAACAGAATAGAAGAGAGAAATAAAAAAAAATGTGAATTTCTATCCTTATTGGGTGCAGTCATCCCGCCCTTTAAGATTTGACGTCAGAATTTAAGAGTATCGATGGGGGAAATGGTTAGAGAAGTGAGTTTAGAATAGAGAGGGAGAGCGAGAAAATTGAGTGCAAAGAAAATTTGAAACGAGAGGGGGAGTGAAGTGAAACACCATATATAACATACTCTACACAACAAATGTGTTGTTAGATAAAGGAATTCAAAGTAACCGTTATTTTTTAGTTCTTTACTCTAAGACAAAAATCTTTGATAAGAAATGCAGTGCACGTATGGGTTTGGCTCCAAATATAGCTATCGTTTTGTGTAACAAAATATTTATTAAACTAGAAATTAACAAAAATTAATTTCAAAAAAATTGGCAAAAATTTATTTTATAGAAAATTTTATTGATTTAAAGGCAAAACGAAAGCTCAGAGAGAATTGGCTATTCTTGAGTATTGCAGTGTTGCCATAGCACAGGTGCACTCAGAGCACAGTATTGTTGAAATAGGCACTGGTAGTTGGTATTGGAAGAGCAGAGAATTTTAAAATTTAATTCTCCGTATTGGCAGAATTTAATCTGACTATCCCTCCCATCAGTTCCTACCTCTCATTCCAATATTTCTCTCTTCTTCTGCACTCTTATTCGATATAATAATAAAAAACAGTAATTTTATGGAAAGAGTATTTCGTGTTCTCTAACATTATGAACACAGAGATAGAGAGAGATGAGAGAACAGGGGGTCGTCAGTGAAATTGATGGGCATTTGCGAACATTGTGTGTACAGACATAACAGACTCTCTCTCTCTCTCTCTCTCTCTCTCTCTCTCTCTCTCTCTCTCTCTCTCTCTCTCTCTCTCTCTCT
>JAQFXN010003916.1:0-10347 GCA_034693365.1 Liacarus xylariae
TTGTTAAATAAAGTTAGATCTGAACTCTGGTATCTAAATAAGTAGACACCAATATAGATCCGAGGTATACTGAGACATTGATATATGTTGGCTAAGGTGAGTTTAGCAAGTTGGTTAGTGCATATCAAGTAGTGGGTATAACAATAGGAGTCGGTAATATATGAAATATATTACAATATAATAATAGACGATCTCATGAATGAATTAGCAAATGATAGACGATTTGCTGATTTGTTTACCAATGTCTCTCACAATATGAATATCAGTGTTATTTTTATAACTCAGAATTTATTTCATCAAGGAAACCAAATGAGGACAATAGATTTAAAATTCTATTACTTAATTGTTATGATGAGTGCTAGAGGTTAAGCACAAATAAGACATTAACAAAAGACGTATTTACAAAATAAACAAAATTTTTAATAGAAGCATATGAAGACGCAATAAAAAATAGTCCATTTCCCTATATAAAGGTTGACTTAAATCAACATACACATGAAAAATATAGACTAACAACAAGAATTATAACCAAATAAAACAATTAAATATATTCTCCTATAGTCTATACACCGAAATGAGTGATAATTTTAAAAAGATTTACAAATTGCAATAAAATACCAACACAAAGAGCTATGTCAAAGTATTTATCAAATAAGAAATGTATATATAGAGCTTTACGAGAAATTTCAATGAATATATTGAATCGAAATATTATATTAAATTCACAGGAAATAAGACATTTTAATCCTCATACAAATCTATTATTCATTAAAAATAGGTGTGAAAAACAAAAATAAAAGGAAAAAACTTGTTGAACAGGTGGATTTCTACCTTGTCTATTAACAATAGTTGCGACAGCTGTAAACACTGCTATAGATTTGATTAAAAAAATGAATCACAGATGAAAATCGTTTTAGTTCCATAAGAAAGTCCAATTGAAGAAACAACAATTGAACAAACAAAACCAAAACGAATCGAAAGAGATGTGATAAAATCCAAAAATTATTATAAAAATTTTTAAAAATTGCAATACATAATGCATATAACTTATATTTTACAATAAAAGACAGAAATGGAAAACCGATTAGTAACAGTGATATAAATGCGTTAATCAATACTGCTTTAACAAGCAATAAGTTATTTGTAGGAGAATACGATTTTATTAGAATATTACATGAATCAAGAGTTAGTCAAGATTGAAGGGTGAATGAAAATTATAAAGCAAAACTATTAAGCTATCGTAATTCATCGCCGAATCACAATACAAACGATTCTCTTACACGTCCTTCCTCACTCACTTTAAATTGATAGGAATCTTCTACACGTCAGGCATCGCACATTAAAATATCTCATGATTCGCATGCACACCCATCAATACTTGAAACTCCACAAAAAAGAAAACGAATTTTAAATATGAGTAATGAAGGTCGTAATAATGAAAATGAAATTCTAGATGTTATGAATATAGGACCAAGCCTTCCCAAAGTTAATAAAAAAGTAGAGCAATAGGATATGCCATTTCCAGATGACTCTGAAGATGACTTTTGATTCTATTTTTAAACATATTTATTATAATCCTAACAATCCTGCCTCGTTTGGAAGTATAAATAAATTATATGAAGCATCAAAACTTCAAAAACCAAGTATAAAATTAAATGATGTTAAAGATTGGTTGTTAGGAGAAAACACTTATATTTTACATAATCCTAGTCGAAATAATTTTAAAAGAGAAAAATTTTTAATTACATATCCTAATCAGCAATTTTAAGCTGATTTGGTTGATATGCAAGAATTTTCAAGAGTTAAAAAAAGTTTTAAATATATTCTTACTGTAATTGATTGTTTTATTAAATTTGCATTTGCAATACCTGTCAAAAACAAAAGTGGAAAAGAAGTAAAATCAACTTTGAAAAAAGTTTTTGATCAGCGAAAACCAGTTATATTTCAGACTGATAAAGGAAAAGTGTTTCTCAATAATGACGTTCAAACTCTATTGAAGAATAATGAAATAAATTTCTTTACAACTCATAATACAACATTCAAATGTGCAATAGTAGAAAGATTTAATAGAACTCTTGAATCAAAAATGTTTAATTTACTTAAAAACGGACGGGAAAAAATGTACTTCAAAAACTGATTGATTCATACAACTATTCATATCATCGATCGATTAAAAAAACACCAGCAAATATTACGGAAGAAAATAAAGATAAAATTTTTAAAAATATTTATGGATATTTTAATGCACGAAATTATTTGAATGCAAAGACATCTCTTCCTAATCTCTCTGTTGGAGATAAAGTGAGAAGAAAATATGAATTGACGACAATGGATAAAGGATATTATCCCAATTGGACAGGTGTAATTTATGAAATATCTTGCTCAATAAAAGGCCATCATCCTATGTATGCGATTAAAACTGGACATGAATTACTTCAAAAATTTTATTCAGAAGAATTAAATAACATTAAAATAAATCTATACAAAATTGAAAAAATTGTTCAAAGAAAAACAGTGAACTGTATTAAAGGATTTATAGTTAAGTGGTTAGTTTATTCATCAGCACAACTTTTGGGTACCAGAAAGAAATGTTCAAAATGTCGTCAGATGTTAAATTTTTCTTAAAAATTTCTGTACCTATTCTCATTATTATTTCGTCACTTATATATCTTACACTATATATGGGATATGATCACTTATGGATTGTACTATTATGAACATGTATGGCATATTTAATGCCAAGTCATGAGGAAATAAATTCAATAATAACCTTACAACATATTCCTAATTAAATAAAAATGGGTTCATTTTATGTTGAATTGTCTACTAATTGTGCATCTGATCCGGGGAACACTGTTGCAAATTTTAAAAATAATATTCAATTATTAAGATTTTTAGATGGTAATTGGGAAGTAGCATTAATAGAAGTATCATATACTACAAGTTGGAAAAATTTCCGGAATAGTATGGATGTTCGGAGTTGAAACAATGCACGGTACTAGAGCAACAAAATCATCAATTATAAATGCAGTTGGATACTTTCCTATTAATAAACGACTGTTCATTTTCAGACGGGTTACTATGATACAGATATGGATTTATGTAAAGAGATTGAAGCAGAAATGACATGTTTAACCAAAAATACTGTAAAAACAATACCCAAATTTCATTTAGACACAATAACTAAAATTATATATATTGAACCTGGACGAAAAAATAGTGATATAATATTGATTCCTTATCTAAATGAAGAAGTTTGTGCTATATTATGGTTTGATAATTATACAACAACTGATTTACTGCAAAATTACAATATATATTTATATGGATATTTACGAACCACAATATATGGGCGATTCAAGAGTAAATTATTAAGAACGGTTGGAATCCCTAGTAATTTTAAATTTGGCCACCAAATATTTATGAATATTGAATATCCATATTAAATCCCTGTTCTTAAAAATGAGTTTGAAAACATCGAAATTGATATAACGGATGACACAAATGAAAGGATGACATTCATGTTTGGAAGAACAAGAGTTAAACTTCATTTTAGAAAATGTCTAACCTATACATAGATTACTATTTACAAGAAGCCGGTACAGGGATAGCTGATTTCCAAGGAATTAGATATCAAAGAGGTCACGGTTTTTTAGGATGAATTTGTTTAAAAAAACAATTTCCGTTAATAAGATTTTTAGGCAATAGAGCAGTTACAACAGGATCTGATATTGCTAAAGATGTATTTATTGATAAAAAAGATTTAAAAGAAGCTGCAAAAGATAGAAGAGCAGCAAAAGGTGAAAATATTGCTAATGCCGGAGTACAACGTGCAATGAAATTTATTATGGAAGGAAAAAGAAGAAAAAGAAAATCAATAAAAAGAAATCAACTAGAAAACTATATTAATGGAAAATCTAAGAAAAAGCTCAATTGGATGAAAAGCTATGAAAATCCAAACAAAAGTTTAAGAGAACTTCCCGATAAAATATTTCGAAAACAAGGTCAAACATATATGAAATATTTACAACCAGAACTTCCTCCACAAAAAGGTAAAGGAAGAAAATGTAAAAGAAAACAAAAGGTAGATTGTAGGAAAACAATAAAAAGAGAGATAAACCGAATATTATAAAATGCAGGCTTTAATTCACGAAATGCCTAGCGGAGTTCCTTTGCCAAAGTTTGACTTATTTAAGGTACCCCAACTCAATAAACTATCGATAGAGATATAGTCACATAACATAGACCAATTGCAAGTCTTGATCCAAATTCATTTATACAATTTGAGATACAAACAGCATTTGATGAATATATTTATTTGGAAAAATTGTTTTTTATGTGAAAATTAAATTGAAAAAATTTGAATGATTAGTTAAAGCAGCAGATTGGGACGACGTTGCGCCTACAAATTATTTACTACATTTTATGATTAAACAATTGGATATATTTATTGGAGACAAACAAGTTCTACAACTTTTCCTACATATGCATACAAAGCTTATTTATAGGCTTTATTGGGATATGGCATTGAAGCAAAGAATTCACATTTAAAAGGTGCACTTTGGTTTGATCATTTAGATGCGAAACGCAGCAATCAACAGGACAAAAAGAAAAATATAAATTTAACTGAACACAAGACTTGTGATTTATTTGGTAGACTTCATATAGATTTGGCATTTCAAGGGAAAAGTTTATTGGGAGGTTGTAAATTGACCGTTAGATTACTGCTCAATGAACCAAGATTCTATTTAAATTCTACAAAATTCAAACCCGAATTTGAGTTTTTGGAATCATTTCTACAGGTGCATAGAGCCAAAGTTCCACAAATGATTGTTGATGCACACGACGCTGGAATCAAATTATCGCCAGCAAAATATACAATTACTCTTTCAAAAGTTAAGGCATTTACATTACCACATGGATCACTTGATGGTAACATTGATAACGTACATAGTGGGAAAGTGTCCCGAAGAATATTGATGTCTTGTACACAATGCAGCGTTTCTTGGGGATTATACATTTGATCCATTATATTTTAACAATTACGGATTGCGTTCATGGGCCACCTTTTTATATGGGGTTCAATATCCATCAAGACTTTATACTCCTCAATTTCTAGATAGTAATTGCCAGCGTGAAATCATTGGTTTATACGAATTTCTTGATATGTAAAATGCGGAGCCAAATTTTGTTCTTAATAGAGATAATTACCTTATTTGTGCAATATATGGTTTTAATTTTGCTACTGACTTAACAAGTGGTGTTGGTCCTGCTGGTCTTTGAATCCTATAAAATTCCCAAATATGAGATTAAACTAAGAATAAACATTCAATTTGGAAAATCTTTAACATCAGCGATAACTCTTTTAGTTTATTGTGAATTCGATAAATTATTAGAAATTGATATTGAAGCACTGGTGCTTACAATTAACAGAAATTAAAAACGAAGTTTTGTTTAACAAAAAATGTCTTTTATTTTACGAAAAGAATTCGAATAAAAATCAGTTAAAAACAGAAAAATTCTCAGTATTTATACAGAATTTTGAAAGTTATAATTAAAGCATAAAAACAGTTAAATAATGAAAGAGTGAGTCCTCACGCGGGACTCAATAGTATTCATCATCTTAGTTTACTGGATTAATATTTTTACATTTGATTAATCTGTTAACGACACCTAATTTTGTGTTTGAAAAGAAACCTGAGTAATTGATAGAAACTCATTATAATAAAATTTTATTTTAAAATTATTTGATATTAAGATTAAGCTCTCGGTCACAAATAGTTGAATGTAAAAAACATTAAGCTAATACACTAAGAAATAGTCAGGTATGCATGCAGAAATAAATTGTAACAAGTTTATATTAATCAATAGCTATTCTTGAAATATAAACTATTTTTAATGAAAAAATAAATTATTTAATTGCATGCAATTGTACCTAAGATTCTGCTATGGGATGCAATTGTATCTAGGTAGTATTGCATAGAATTCTGAATGACTTGATTTGACTTACAATTGCGGCAATAGTATGTTATACAAGACGGGTACAACAGGTTCAATCGAAATCAGTGATGCGCAAACTAAAAAAATGCCATTTGGAATAAAATAGACCAAAAATCTCTAAAGATTCGTATAAAATTTGTCTTAACTCCATTATTAGAAGCATGTTAATCATGGTTCGCCAGGAGGTTACAGCTAGAATACCCACTAACTTAAGGCGAAGGGATTTTTTAAAATTTTTCCCTTTGCATTTTTCTTGTATCTCAATTTAGTATACCCTCAGGCGTTTTGAGAAGAATTTCTCAAAATACTCGCACCTGTACTTCTCGACCGGCCATTGATGTTAATTTGAGCAATGTTACATGCTTGGTTTATAATTGAAATAAAAAATTTCCCACAATTATCGAGAAATTCTCGTTTATTTATAGTATTATCATTAAAATCACAAATTCGGATCATGAACAAGGTATTTTGTTTAAGAAAGAAGTTATAAGTATAATAAAGTACTGGACATTCACTGTCTTTTTCTTAAGAATGAGCGGTTAATAGATATAAGTTCTAATGAGTGGCTTTATTTTATATTATTGATTAATCTGTGACCGACAGACAAAAATTGAAACTGAGTCATTCATAGAAACTCTTTATAACAAAATTTTTAATTCAAATTATTTGAAATTGAGCTATCGGTCACAGATTAATCTACAGTATACATGTAATATAAAAACCACTAAAATTTATGTCTACTAACCGTTCATTCTTAAAACAAAGGAGTGTAGAATTCAATAGAGTACTGATAATCAGTTAAAGCACTGAATTTATTAAATACTATAGTATAGCAGTCGATGAAACCAGAAATGACAGTTTTGTTTTTCAAATAAACCATTTTATTTGTTGCAAACAATTTACCGGTATATCAAAATAGGCTTTTCAAAGCAAAAATCTCCAGGCTAACCCATTTTGTCAGAATATTTTGGAATAGGGTCATTTTGTGCCCAACCTTATCCTCAACTTTAGATAATATGATTGACTAAAGATAGTTGTCTCAACTATTTAAGAATAAGTAACTCATTTGTTTAAATTATAATCAAATAATCTTATTATATAGTGTGTTTGATAAGTCAGGTCCCATTGTTAAAACCTCGCGATTAGATTTACAAAGTTTTGCTCATATTTTTTAGGAATAGACTACGTTTTCGGAAAATTTTCTGATCAATAGATTATTGCATTGAATAAATATATTAGAAATTTATTATGATTCTTCGAAAATATAAAGAATATATAAAAACTTTTTACAGTAAAAAAAATAGTACCGAATTCCCTTTCATATAAGACCCGGTCTTATAAGTGAATTTGTCACGTGTGGCGGTCTTATATGCAGATAAAAGTCCATCGATTTTTACTGAAATTGTCAGTCCTTATAAGTGAATTTTAAATTGCATTTTCAATTGAAATATATCTCATTTCATAAAAACTTCACAAACTTAA
Organism: Liacarus xylariae; assembly: GCA_034693365.1. Lineage (NCBI taxonomy): Eukaryota > Metazoa > Arthropoda > Arachnida > Sarcoptiformes > Liacaridae > Liacarus > Liacarus xylariae. The sequence goes on from JAQFXN010003916.1 coordinate 7,483, forward strand.
TGAAGAATATCAATCTTTGTTTTTTATAAATTAATAATTCTAAACTAAATAACGAATAATTCTAAAATCATTAATTTTGTCTCAAAAATGCTAATAAATTGTTTATTATTTATTAGAATTAACTAACTTCTATTTATTAAATTTTAATGAGAACATTGTTTACTAATGAGACAGGACATGACAGGGCCGAAAACATTGATTCAAATGAAAATTAATTTTAATATTAGTTAAAACATTGAATTACTGATTAATTATATTCATATTTCATTCAATAAAAATCAGTTATAATTTAATTAAATTGTATGTGAGTTTGTCTGACATGTGGTGGTCTTATATTCATATATAAGACCGAATTTTTTGAAAGGACTAATTTGATCGATATTCACTTATAAGACCGGGTCTTATATGAGAGGGAATTCGGTAATTATGGAAAAACTTAAACACTGGGTTTATTGGGTTTGTTAGAGAGATATTGAGATATTTTATAATTGAAATAATAAATTGATTTAAAATAACTGAAAGAATTTATTTGATATATAATAAGCATATATTCAATGGTAATTGTAATAGAGGTGTATTAGATGGACAGTAGACGTATTGGACGACTCCTTCTGTTAGAGTAAATGGTTTATTAAATTTATTATAATATATATTACGGCTATAATAGGCGATGGCCTACACGTCGTTGATGTGCGAGTTGTGCGCACTCGCAGTGCATTTGTGAGTCAATTACTCGTCAGCTGTTGTGCTGTTGTTTGACTGTTATGTGAGAGACTCTGAGACAGAGTTATTGAAGGATTTATAGACCCATTGAATGGTAACAAAGAGAGTCTCCATTTGGTCTAAAGGTGTGATTTGGTCTCAATTGAGTTGATTTGGTTGTGATTTGGGTGAAGAGGAATGGCTGCAGGAATTGGCGGCTGTTGTGGCACTAAAAAGCAGAAGTTGAGTAACAATTGCTGTGCCATTAGTACAACACTCCATAACAATCAGATGGATATGAATCCATTCAATGGACACACGATTGTCAACAACACCTTCAACGGCTCCACCACTTGTGCCGCCTCTGAGCTCCGCAAGAGTGGAATGAGTGGAATGATTGTCTCGTCGGACATGTGTTTCTTCTGTTTTGATGTCCTTTCATCGCATCTCAACCAAAGCGAACCCCCGAAGACACCCAACTTTCCCAACGAATGCCAGTGAGTCTCACATCCATTGCCCCATACAAGACAGCACTTAGTCTTATATATTCTCTACTCAATTGACCCTTAATTATAATCAAATTAATTGTTTATATGAACTCAATTGAGATAATTATAGGAATAGTGTATTGTTTTGTGGCCATCACTACCACTAATCTATTAGTCCTTTCCTTTTGTCCTAATTTATCACTACTTTCTCTTAGGATTTGATTATCTCTTAAATTAATGCAAATTTATATACCTTTATATCAAATGTGTTTGAATTCAGTTTTGAATTTAAAAAGTATTCAATGATTGAATTGAATTAACTCTAAACCAAAACAAAATTATTGAATTGATTGGGATTTGAAAGTAAAGACATTTATATTGTTTATTAAATATTGCTTTATTTGATTCTTCAATACATACAATAAAAACTTTTAATTGGATTTTATTTTTCATTTTCGCAATTTTTCTTTTGCTGTATTTCAAGGATAATGAATGTGTTTGAGTCCTATATTTTATTTCTCATACCTGTATGTACTCAACACAACGCCTAAACTTTACTGCATTACTGTATATGTTATTAATTTAATTTATTTATCAGGGGTAGCCAGACTCGGCCGAGTCAGGGGGTATAGAGGGGGTATTTTTCAAAAATTTGGCCAAAAAGTCAGGGGGTATACGTGTTTTTCAAAATTTGAAAAATGCACAGGGGGAGTAAGGATGTAAAAATACGGGGGGGGGATATTTTGCAAAACTTTTACTCAGGGGGTATTTAGGCTCTAGCCCCTCCATTGGCTACCCCTGTTATTTATTCACTATTTTCTACGAAGAGTAGAATTATTTCTAAATTTATTTCAAGACTTTTCAATGAAATTCTAAATAATTTATCAAAATATATAAATTTTAAAATTATACCAATTTAAATTTTTATTATTAGAGATCTTGACGTCTTATTCAAATAGTGTTTAGAATTATTTAATTGAATTAATATTTAATATAAACTTTTGTTTGAATTATAAATTGAAAACTCGGAACAAGAGAAAGTCTATGGGTATGATTGAAAAGAATTGAGCCCCAATTCAATTATAAGCTTGTCAAAAATATTTAAATAGAATTTTAATAGTCAGTTAATGTACCCTACAATGATATTTACACGGATTCTACATTAGTTTTTTTGCAAGCCAATTTTAATTGAGGCACTAGAACATTTTTAAATCACCATTATTTCTGTGATCTCTCCTGTGGCTATTTTTAGTTAATTGCAGGATTATCTATCTTCTATTACCTGAGTTGCATGGGTAGAAATAGATACTGTACATAGAATCTTGAGCTGCATGGCTGATTATTTGGATATTAGTTGCATGTGATTATTCTTTTTGTGTAAATGTTGCAAATTTTTAAGAACAATTATTGTAAACCATTCAACAAAGATCTCACTTCTTATTATACACACTATATATTATTCAATTGAGGGCAATTCAACTATGACTGCTATGTTAGGTCATTTTATTATGCTTTTGCAATTGCTTATTATGCAATTGTCACCACCATGCTAGCCAGGACCAACAAACCAAAAAGGAGCCGATGTTGTATTTGCCGTGCTTCAAAATGATATCACTTAAATACCAATCTAAATATGTTGTACTTATTTATTACTAATCTTTATCCCTATATTTTT
>JAQFXN010003917.1:0-10346 GCA_034693365.1 Liacarus xylariae
CCCCCCCCCCCCCCCCCCCCCCCCCCCCCCGACAAAAGTCTCGAAGGGTTGGACAATCCTGCTTAGAATATCCCTGGATACACCCTGGGTGTAGAGAATTAGTTAAAATTGCTACTAATAATTGAAATAAACAATTTATGCCATAAACGTCTGCTAAATATTCACAAAAAAGTTTTTGCTTCCTTCAACTAGAGGTCCAAAACGGATCGGATCTCTGATGTTCTGATGGGGACATTCTTACCAGGGCAATGTTAATCGACTGGTAATCAACAGGACGGATTTTGTAAATATCGCGGATCGTTGTTGTGCCACCAGTAGAGGCCGTCACTATGAATGCAGACTAAAGAAATAGGACTAAATAATGCCTTAAGTGATGGCCTCTGCTGGTGGCCATTAGAACATTATCAATTACATTAAGATTTCATTAATATTTCGGTTGTTTTGCCATTAATTAGACATTAAATCAATTCTTATATTATTTGGTTTGGAATCAAATAAACTATAATTTCATTAGTGTTTCTATTGTTATTAATTATGTTTTTTATCGGATGTGTTCAAAACGAAAACAATCTACCCTGAATACTACCCTGAGTTTGAAATTTTACAAAAATACTCTCAATTGACAAACAAAAAAATTGTATCTACCTTATTTTGAAATTATTTATTTTGTAGAAAATGTTCTTAGAATACCCTCCCTTGGCCACATATACCTCCCCTTCCCCATGACTCGGCCAATCTTGAATTAATCATAAATAGTGATCAAAATTGTAAAGTAGCCAATAATTGTAATCTAGTTCATTCTTCTAGTTTAAGGGTTTTTATTGCATTAGATTGGTCCTGTTCATAGATTTTCGGCAACAAATCACCACTACAACAACTTCCATCCGCACTCCAACCCCATAATTAAGCATGTTAATAATATTGTTCAGAAATGCAAAAATAGACTCAAATATATTGAAGTGAATATCAATCAGTGTTTGTGACGAAAATGCAATCAATGTATTGATGAATGGATTGACACAAATGTCACAATTAGTTCATTTGAAGCTATTGTTGAACAGTATTTCCAAAACTTCAATATTTGTGTATAAGTTATGCGAAAACAACTCATAACTGGTTTATGTATTAATCAATTGATCACTGAATGCAAGAAATTCACAAAAGTTTTCAGACTTTTTCGGAACGAAACACAACTCCAGTCATGTCTCGCAAGCCATGGACTCTTCTTCTCCACCATTTCCACGAGTCTTATTCCGAACCCTCTGTTGATTACAAAAGTAGTCATTAATTGTTTAAAAATACGTTTTCTATAAGTTTTCTCTATTTTTCTAAATATATTATTAAAAATATATCTAAACTTCAATTTTATGTTTATATTGTATTAAACTTTTAATTTTATTTTTTTCATCACTTCTACTGTAATCAGAGGTGAGGTATACCACACCCTATATCCTGGTATAGTTGGAGGGATTTTTTTTGTAGAATTAAAATTAAAAATAAATAAATAATTTTTATTAAAAATATTTTTAGTTATTTTAAACAATTCTTTCGTTATATAAAAGTAAAAAAATGTTTTTAAAACTTTTCATAACTTAAAGTTCGGTCATCTGATGAAAGTGTAATTTTCGCAAACAGTTTCTTAGAAATACAATATTTGAATTGAACTCCTTAAATTTTAATGATCAAGTTACATTTTTAAACAATATTTTTATTTTCTAAAAAAGTTAATTGTCTAAAATATAAATTGCCCCTGCACAATTAATCATGATTAACCGCATAGTTCTAATATAATTTAAAATGTAGATCAAGTTTGACGTTCCGTAGAAAAAGTAGCATGTAAAGTTTAAATAAAATTACCATATTTTTAGAAATTAAGTCTATCGACGAGGAAAATATATTTGTGGTTTTCAAATATTATCAGGCATATGGAAATTACACAGTTCTAATCGCCGGCAGATAGATTTGCTAACGAGAGGGTGTCTTTGAACATATCTTTGTTTCTTCGAAAGACTTTAGACTAACTTTTGCTTAACATCTGTTTATTTGCCTTTAAATGAATTAATTGTTTAAATAAATGAAAAAATATGTGAATTTTATATCAATTCCTAAATATATTATTCAATAAATGTATCTCTAATTCATTTTTATAGTGCATTAAAAAAAATTCTGTTAATCACAATGTGATTATCACATCCACTCGTAATAAACACTTAAACAGAGTATTGTTTCTAAACATTGATTTAATCAATGAATTGGAAGCGAAATAACAATAATGTGTTAGAAAACTGTGATTTTCAATACCCTTTGAAAGCATTTTCACTGCATTTAGAGTATATTAAACCCAATTATCGACTATTCATTCACTCATTCATTCACATCATTACTGAACACAACACTAATGTATTCAATGATAAGCGCATGTCTTCTAAGACTAGGTTTCAATGTTTGCAAACAATACTGTGTTTTAGTCTTTATTACACTTTAATCTTAAATCCGTATTTTATTTACTTTTAGTATATTTTTGTCTAAATTATTGTCACTTTTATTGAAAAATTATTCACTTTTTTCTGCAGTTTTTTCACTTCAATTCACAACTCATTTAATGATATAATTGTCTGATATTTGTCTCCAATTGTGTGAAGAGTTGTGAATATTATTTGATTTAATCGACGAAAAAGTGTTTTTAATTTTATTCTTTGATTCAATGAATTGATTGCAAAGAAAGACAAAAATGAGTGGAAATAACAAAACCTATAGTAAAGAGAGTTTCGATCGTTTTGGCGACGATTTGTCTTCAGTTGTCTTACAATACCTGACATTTGAAGACAAGTTTAGGTTTGAATGTCTTTCACAACAGTTTGAGAGATGTGTTCATCAAAAACAACACAAACTCTCTATTAATAAGAAGTTAAGTAAATGTTTGACAACTATTGAGTCAATCCTTAGAAAGTGTGGGAATATTAACACAATTGAGATTATAAACCGCATTAATAGTGAATTTATGGGTCATTTATTGGATTTAATTATCATTTATTGTCCAAAACTAACACAAATTGATTTCAATTCCTATTATTTAGGGAAACAAACTATTGATAAGTTTTTCTATACATTTGCCACTAATTTAAAGACAATTAAAGGCTTAGATGTTTATGTTTTGGAAAACAAACTAAAATTGTGCCCAAAATTAATTGAACTCAATATGTATTCGATTTTATTGACTGATTTGAGTGAAGAAAGCATTGATTCAATGAATCAATTGTCGAAAATTAGTTTCAATTATAGCAATGAATGTATGAATAGATTTGAATATTTAGTGAATAAATGCAAAAATAGACTCAAATCTATTGAAGTGAATGACTATACGAGTTGTGATGAAAATGCAATCAATTTATTAATGAATGGATTGAAACAAATGTCACAATTAGTTCATTTGAAACTAGAATTCAAGTGTTTTATTGAACAAAACGATAAGTTATTTGTCGATGGATTAACACAAATAGGACTCAAATGTCGTCAATTGAAAAGTTTTGGTTTGCGTATGGATTCGCCCAAAGAAGTAGTGTTTTGTCAAATAATTAAAACAATTAATCAATACTTCAAACGAATAAAACGATTGGAATTAAATTTCTGTGAAATAAGTTTTGTTGGAATGGAGTTATTGAGTGAATCGTTGAGTGAATGCAAACAATTAACACATTTAACACTTTATTTCTATTTCAATACGAACTTTATTAATGACTCGTTTTTCATAAATATTGAAAAACATTTCCCAAAACTTCAATATTTATGGATAAGAAATGCGGAAATAACTGATTCGGCGATCAATTCATTGACTAAATTACCAAAACTACAGACAATTGTATTCACAGATTGTTATTCAACTATTAGTGATTCGAGTGTTTATGAATTGATTACTGAATGCAATAAAATTAGAAAAGTTCTCATTAATGGAAAAGACTTTTGCGATACTATGAGAACGGAAGAGAACCCCTCCTCCAGTGATGACTCTCTACCCGACTCTCCATCCGAACTGAGCTCTCCTACACCGCAAAGAAGTCTTATATTAAGAATCAGAAATTTTTTTCTTAATTTAATTATTAGGAAAAAAAGCGTAAAACCAATGAAAAACAGGCCAACGTATACGTGTAGAGGAATGCAATGCTAGTGACTGCACAGTCGACTACTATTATATGTGCTCTGAAGTGCGAGTTTATTACAAATAAATCGCTAATCGTGTCAATGCGTAGGGGAAACAACCGAATATTCCTCTATTATTTTGTTTGTTCCTAATGCTCATTACTAGAGTGTTAAGAGCACTTTGCCTACAAGTGACCTTTGCCAATTATAAACAATTTTTGTGAATGCTGTATAAGTGTTGCTATTTTTTTCTGTCTCTGCTTTTGCTATTCTAATACACAATTAGAGAACACATGAATAGTGAACACATGTATTGGAAAACAATAACCTTATTCTTAATAATTATTATTTAAGACTTTTAATGATTTATTTCCCAGAATACCCCTCCCATTCCCCCTCCTGGCAAAAGATCTTTAACAATACTTCTATGGGACACATACTGGCTATTGACCACAAATACCCCCTTTCTTTGTCGCCTTTGAGTATCCTTGTTTATTTCTGTTTATTCTTCAGTAGTCAATGCAGTGGTAGTTTGTATGTTAGGTTATTCACTATGATCAAGGCAACCTCTACCTAATAGTTATTTTTATAATAAATCCCTATCCCCATCGAGATTAACAAGAAAATCATATTATTAATAAAATATCCTAGTTAAAATAGCTCTAAACCTAAATTAGTTCATCGGTATAATTCAAAATAGATTCCACACTGAATTTGCTTAAAATACTCCAATGAGCCTGGTCTAGTTTACATTTTGCAACATATTAAATTAATTGCGAAACTTTGTATTTTTTACCAATGAAAATGTTGGCAATCCCTACATTTTCAACCTCTGTTTGATCTGACATGGATTAAAGTTGTTGATGAAGAGTATAGCCTAAAAACCACTCCAATTCGGGTAACTTGTCTAATACCCGCCCTGACTTTGTTATTCTAGGGCAAATGCTTATCCTACTTTATTCTTACCTAATTTTCCTCTATATTATTTTATACTTTCTTCATTCCTACTATTTTTTGCCACAATATCTCCCATCCCTCCTGCCTCGGCAGACCTTAGCTACTCCTGACTTTGACTGCTAAATGATTCACTACATAAAAGTCATATTGTGATTCTACTATCTCATGTAGCAGATATTTAAAATGTATCACCTTGCAGCAATTTAAACAAAATTCAAAATTATTATCAAGTTTAAACTTCAGAGCACCGGTAATTACGGTGGATAACAAAATATTATTGTATAGAAAAATGTTTCAAATAAAATAAAAATAATATAAGTAATAAAATAATAGTTTATAAACATTTTTATTTTAAATAAATAGTAAAGAAATTAAACAGAATTTTTAACTTTTTGTATTGACTTTCTATTAATCATTATTATCGGCAAAAAATTTAGTCATTGTGTCGGCAAATGTTGCGCTACAAGACTCCTCCAATTGTCTCAAACGACTACAACTACAAGTATAGGTGTCTTTGGATTTAGGTTTGGGTGGTTTAATAATTGGTTCCGGTTTTGTTGGTCTTGAGGGACGACCCGGTTTAGACCCTGACTCAGCCCATACACCACTTTCATCCTGGTTCCATTCTGGTACACCAGCATGCTCATTAGTAGTCTCAGAATAATCAGGTACATTTTCAGGTACAGGTCTATTAGGTCTGGATGGACGGCCAGGTTTTTCAGGTAATGGACGTTGATTATTTGGTGGTGTGTTCTCTGGCCAATTAGACCCCTGTGGCCACCATTCGGGTTCTGGTTTCTGCTTAATAGGTTTACTCTGTGCTGACCAACCATTCCATTCAGGTTCAGGAGGGGGTCTGTTGTGCGATGGCTTATGTGGTCGGTTGGGCGTGGATTCTGGTGTCCAATCACCCCATTCTGATTCAGGTATTCCTGGCTGGGGTTTAGGTCGGGATGGTTTTGGTTTTGATCCTGATATTTCAGGTTGAACTGGATTGGGACCCCATTCAGGATTCTCAGGCTCTGATATTGGTGCGGGGGGTCTGGGCCTATTTGGTTTGCCTGGATGTTCTAATTCAGGTACATTTGACCCTGACCATATAGGTTGATTATCCCAATCGTTCAATTCACTCGGTTCTGGCTGGGGTGGTTTTGGTCTGCTAGGTTTATTTGGTTTATAGTTAGGGTTAGTTTCAGGTCCAGGATTTTGTTGCCAATCAGTCCATTCAGTGTCAGGTTTAGGCTTATTAGGACCTATGGCTTGATCTGGTTTCCAATCACCCCATTCTTCATTAGTTACTGTCGATGGGCGTGGTTTGGTTTTAGGTCGGGATGGTTTCTCATTTGAGCCATTCTGATCCCAACCTTCCATAGAACCGAAATTAGAATCAGGCCGGGATGGTCTTCCAGGTCGTGGTCCTGGTTGATTTTGACTAGGATAGTTCTGTTGCCAATCAGGTTCCATAGGCAATTGTGGTGGGCGTGGTCTAGGTGCTTTATGAGGTGGTCTTTGTGCTTGGTTATCAGGCTTGGAAAAATTAGGAAAATTTATATCTGGCTTATTTGATTGTTTTGGAGGTTTATTCGATTTATCTGGTCTAATAGGCTGTCTCTGTCCATCTGAATTTTCATCTTGCCATCCCGACCAGGATTGCTGGGGTTTATTCTCATTTGGTATGGGCTTTTGTTCATAACCCCAATCGCTTGATGTGCATTGTGGCAGGTCTTGCATCGATGGTATACTACATAAGTTATATTCAGGTGACATACCGGGGCTCAATGTGCTCGTCTGTTGTCCCCAACCCAGGTTATGGTCGGGATAGCCCTGTGGTGCTCCACCCCAACCACTCTGTACACCAGCACCTGGTTTTCCTAATGGCCATTTCAGTTTATCTGCCGATCCTTTACGATTATCAGGCTGGTTTAATAGTGGCTTTTTAGTTTTATGAGCCGGAGCACCAAATTCTTCAGCAGGCACCATTATAGGCTGTTCAGTAGATGCAGCTTGGTCATTATGTGCATTACTCATAATTGGTTTTTCATTGCCAATATAACCAACCTGGTCATTCACTTCAACTTCAGATTCATCTACCTGTGCAACATTTGCACTATTGACTGGTGGTGTCACGGGTCCCACAATTGCATCATCACTAGGCTTGTCATCAATTGAATTATTCTGTTCTAAACTATTTTTGATTTTAGGATCATTTAATGTCTGATCACTATTAGCAGCAGCAGAAGCACTGGACTGTTCATTCACCAACTGTTGCTTGCTTATATCACCTCTCGTTTCATCTTGGCTATTAACTTGCCTTTTAATACGCTTTATTGGAATTTTACTCAACTCCTTGCTGCTATCAGTATTATTATCTTCACCTTGTTTATCCTCTTTGTTTTCTGATTGCTCATCTTTTTTCTCCTCCTCCTTATCCTTTTCCTTTTCAATTTTTTCATGCTTATCCTCTCTTATCTCTTCTCCATTAACCACCAATGTCAAATTAAGCGCTTCTAAATCTTTTGTATATTCAAGCTTATTAGCATTAGCCAGACTTAATTTACTACCCTGGCCACCACTACCACCCGACCCACCAGGACCACCTGTGCCAGTACCATGAGAAGTTCCACCGTGACCTCCATTACCACCAATACCACCTATAATGCCCATCTGACCAACACCTGGCAAACCACCAAGGCCACCCAAACCACCTAAACCAGGTAACCCTGGGATAAATGGTGGTCCAGCAAAACCAGAAGTTGAGGGTCTGCCTGGCATTCCTGGTTTTCCAGCAGTGGCCGGCCTTATGTACCTCTCCTTGCAGTCCATCCTTCTATAAGCGCCCATAAGGAACAGGCGTTCGCCAACATTTAATTCGTCAATCATTTTGCTAAATGTGCACTCAGTGACCACGGGTTTGCCATCTATTTTGTCATAATATCCAAAAATCACAACAAACCTGGTCTTATTTAAATGAATACTACACTCTTCAGGTGTATAAACAAATCCCTCGCTAAATATGGAGGTATTCTTAATGTCCTTGTACACTTTAGTCACACGTACATCATAGCGTTGAAATTTGACGTTCTTGCCATCTTTGAACTCTACGTTGGATTTATCAGCACGCACAAAAACTTTCCAAGCAAAATCATCATAGCAATAGCTACGGATTATCAGGGGTTCATTTAAATTTTCATTAGATCTAAGCATGCAGTTACATCCCGATGCACTGGATGAGCTTGTTAAATATAAAAGTACTATTGATAAACTTATTAAAAATGATGAATAAATGGATGATTTATTAATTTGAGAGTCCATTCCTCTCCACTCTTTGACTATTTAATTAAAGTCAAAACTCCTTTTTTAGTCAAAACAGTTCAAAAGTTAATAACAGGTTGTTTTTATTAAAATAATTCAATGTACATTTTTATTTTGAAATCTTTTTGTATTATAAATTACTTCAATTTTAATCACTTGAGTATTTAATAAATATCGAAATAAGCAAGAATAACTAAAGAAATTCTTGAGAGTTTATATTTACTCTATTAATGTAAACTTTAAAAGATTCTAGCTATATATTAAAGAGTTAAATTTATCAAGGAAGAATCTTTTCAAATTAATTCTAGACAGAATAAAATTATTAAATTGAAACTAGGTCCCTTTATTGTAACCAATCCGTTTTTGTCTTGTAAAATATATTTTACATTATGACTAGACATAAAATTTAACCTGGATTATTTTAAGCTAAAATTAATTTGTTAAAATAAATGTTTTTTAACTTATTTTAATTGGTTTATTGATCTCTTTTATTAATTAATCCAGTTGTTTGGGTAATAGAATGCTTTAATTTTTAAAATATCAAGTTTTATCAATTTAAAAGTTGAATAACCTTTTTTACTCCAGTTTCACTTTTTAATTCTCAAGATTGTTGGTTGTTGGAAAATATTAAATGCTTTTGTGTTAATTTATACAATATAGGACTTGATCTAGACAATTATATCAAAATATAGGTAAATTTAATTTTGAATTAATTAGACATGCTTTCTACAGCAGCAACATGATTAATTTTGCAGGCATGGTTACAACTCTGAATTCAAAATCTACTTTGGTTCTTTGTTTATTCTAATATATATTTAATGTTTTTTAGTATATGTTGTTAATAAAAAAGTATTAATTTTAATCCTTAAATACTATTTTCCAAATAATATATTGAAACCTTAAACTAATTAGTTTACACTTGACTTTAAGTCTAATAATTGAATTTATTAATAATCATTTCATTTAATTATTAATCAGAGATATCTCTATAAGAAAACTATATTGGATGAGCTATTTGATGCAGGGAAAATTCACCCAGTAATTTTTCATTACCCTATAAAGCACATTAATACTAATTATCACTGATTAGCAATCTTTAAACTGCGTTTGTTTTACATACCTTCCACACTTTAACTTCATTTGATTAATTAGTTTCTACTCAAGTCTCTAGTTAGTTGGTCAATTCTATTACATGCGCAAAATAAATGCAACTAGTTACTTAATTTACGATTCAAAGCTAATTTAGGTTATAAGTATACAGTAAAAGTATATTTTGCAAGATGCATACAAAACAATTAAATATTTCTTACTTGTTGGTTATTTAAATAATATTATCTAATTAATAAAAAATATTTTAATATTGAATATAAAAATCTTAATATAAACTGTAAAACTATAGTAAATTCTAATATCATATAAGTATTTGATTTTAATTCAATTCTAACTCTGGAAGTTACCCTATTTGAAAATCATTTTCTAAATTTTTTCATCTTATTTTGTTCAGCATACCAGGCTGATGTAAGTAATAACTTAAGAAAATATATAAATTGCGTCAATTGATCACTTGGTCTAGCAATAAAATGAGGTCTAAAATTGACATTTTCGAAGTTTGATCCTCTGGAAAACCCCTCCAAACTACTCATCTGCCCAAATTTTTATTATCACTTACATCAACTTGATGTGCTGAAAAAAATATGATGAAAAAATTTAGAAAATGATTTTCAAATAGGGTAACTTCCAGAGTAAAGGTACCGATTAAACTATAATTTTTCAGATTTTTTCTTTTTGATAATAATTTAAACAAAAATTAGCAAATTTTATTTTACTTTATTTTTTTAAAAAATATTAAAATTTATGAAATATAATAATCAGTGAAAGGCAACGATTTTTTTAACAAGACGTTACTTTTGAATGAGGAATGAAAAGAGCTAGTCTTGTAA
>JAQFXN010003918.1:0-10346 GCA_034693365.1 Liacarus xylariae
ATTACTGAATAATATCTGGAATTGTATGTAAAGGTGGCTCACGCGGCCACTTTTGAATTTCCAAGACTTTATATATAATTAATTGCAAAATGAAACATAAAATGAACAAAAAATATCTAAAACTGAACATTGCAAACAATGTGAATCAATTTTATAACATTTTCCTATAGTAATACATTGACATAAGAGAATCAATTACATAATATTTTACAAATCAGCTATTTTGCCTCCTCCTATTCAACAGAATAAGGATATTATATTTGAAAAATCAATTATCTCTATCTATATCCATTACTAATTTGAACAATTGAGCTTCTATTCCCTGAATATGTTTACATAATTTATCTGTTTTATAATTTATAAAACATTTAATGAAAAGCCAATAATTAAATTGTAAATAATATTTACAAAATTTTATACTTTAATTGTTATTACTATTTTTTATAATATTTATATTGTTTATGTTAAATAATATTTTATTTTTAACAAATTTTATAACTTGCGGCTAAAATATAAAATTTCGATAAATTATGAATAATTTTTAGCAGAATTATTAATTTATACTAGATTAAAAATACAAAGTATTTACCAAAATTAAACTGTTTGTCTAATAAAATAATCCTTAACCTGTCTTAAGGAACTTCTGGATATTTTTCTTTAATATTTATTTCACTAAAATAATTATTATAATTTTTAATTGATGACTCAATTTTGAGAAGAAATCAAACAATATATCAAATATAAGATATTCAATTCATTTTTACATAATTTAGAGCCCTCAACATTAACAAATCAAAAATAAAATTTGAATTCTTTTAGGAAAATTTCTTTAACATTGGCTATTATTAAGATAGTTTCTAGAAATTTTCTATAAAGTTTCTCTAAAAATTAAATAATTTTTTTACATGACAACCGCAGAAACCGATCACTCTTACTTTTAGAAGAAAAATAAACGCTACATTTAATTTACAATTCCAAAAGTTCAATAGTTATATAATAAACACAGCTATATATAAAGTAGACAAATGAATAAATAATTGAATATTTGTGAATATAAGTTAATGAAAAAGAAGTTTTATGATTAAAATATCATTTTAACTACGTTACTTGATTGGTATTTTTGTAAATTGCAATCACTATATTTTAATATTAGATGCAATATTGTGCCAAAAATAAGCAAAATTATTAAACTTCTGATCGCATATAATATAATACACTGAAGTGGCGTGTATTCATCCTTTATTCTAGTGTGACAATTTACAACTGAGAATTCAGAATAACTTCTGGTCAAAACTAGAAAATATAAAATAAGATTCTTAAATTTCACAATAATTCTTTACCACATAATTAGTTAAATCATAAAATTCATACATTTACAATTATCTTAAAACGCTATGAGATATTTCAATTTTGCAAATATCATATATGAAGTTTAAATTGTTGCTTGTTTGTCTTAAAATAATTTTGATATGAAGCGGTATAATAGGTCGTTAACTAGATATTTAGTTCAAGAAAGAGCTCAGTGGTAACTTGCTTTTTACGTCTTATATGGATTTATCTCTAAATACTAACTACACTTGACCCTAAAGTTATAGTATAGTTTGAAATTTAATATTTAACAGAGATACTTAGCCAAATACCTTCCCGACCTTCACCATATTCGTCTCAGTGGGATATTCAACAAGTAATAATAATTTTCATTGACTCGTTAAAAATGGGCAAAATAACATATTTCAAAAAACATTTTGAAACTACAAAATAACCCTCAAATTTTTTCCTTGCCCACACAATCTTATTCATAACAATATTATATATCCTAACATGCTGACCATATCAGTTATGAATTGAATCTTCCTATCCAGCATTACAATATGATATAATATTAAAATTGATATAAAACTCACTTCTGTTGATGAATATTTGCACTTCATTTTGATTACACAACGACGGAATGCAAATACCTGTTTGGAGGTATCGGTTATAAAATGTGTTCGCATTTCGTGACAATTCATCCAAATTCTAAAACACCAAACAACGATTTATTAAAAAAAAACCAAAATTTCTATTGAAGTATACAGTTTCATTTTGTGAACATGAACTCGGTTAAATTTACAATCTAATTATTATTTATGAGAATATTTAATGAATAAGAATACTGATTCATAAGTATTCAAACAATGCGCATCATGCGTGGGTTGAGCACTATATTTCGCTAATCAGGATAAATAAATTTTAACTCCGCTTTCGAAGAAAAATAAGTATATAGATTAATTTACATCCCCCTCACCACCCTTGTCACTCAACTGCTCATGCTAAAATGGCATTCTGACCGCCCACCATAACACTTACAACCTACCGTCCAACGTAACTCACACATTCATATCTTTAATTGTAAAGATATAATAAATAAATTTTCTAAAATTAAGAAAATATATATATATATCACGTTTTATTATGTCCGATTTCTTAGATAAAGGAGAATATTAATTCGTGTACGCAAAGATTCTATGGGATGGGAGTCTATGATAATCCTATGATATAAATGGCGTTGATTATCCTATGAGATATGAACCACTTGGTAATCTTATACAATGTTAGTTTAGAATAATTCTGTAGAATGTGAGTTTATGTTATTTTATGGGATATATACCTATGTTAATACTAAAAGATATTAATTTTTATTAACTTTATGAGATGGGAACCTATGAAAATCCTATGGGATAAACCTATACTAATCCCATGTGATGGCCATTTGATAATCTTATGTGACGAGGCTGCCAATTAAATAGAAACCTGCAAAATCCACCAGAGTAATGATAACTATAACAATTTAAAACGTTCCTATTGTGTAGCTGTTCGGCTTCGGTATGAATGAGACGAGTGCACTTTGAAAATTCGCGGAGACCAACCTACGGTTAGTCACTGATTAAAAAGGGCGGTCACCTCTTGTAGCAGAACGACAAGCATCTGCTGTGCTATGTCCGCAGTTAACAAATCTTCGATGGGAAATTGTTTCGGTGATATTCAAAAAAAATCATTTTTTACTTAAATGGGAATAAAAGGAATATCTTTTGCTGTCTTCGGCGGTAATGTGACTGAGAGGCGATCAGATGACTGGTCTAGTGAGGTGTAGTAGTCGGGGTTTTCTACTGGGTAGTAACCGCTGAGTAGTGCAAGAGAGTATCTTATTGATTGTTCGTGTATGAGCAGTTCGAAAGTTCAACTGACTTGAGTAGGGCTTTTTGACGCCTCATAAGCCGGTAAAATCAGTGCACTGAGGTATTCAGCGGCATTGTCGATTGCCGATCGATTTTTGGAGATTTCGGCCTTAAATAACTCCTCGACAATAGTCAATTGGAGGGTTAATTTATCCCAATCTACCCGACAAGTTGAAAAATGCTTTCATAGCGTCAGCCGGTTAATTGGCGGAGAAGTTAGTCGAATGGAGAATAAGATATGTCTTTGGTCGCTGAACGAGTACTCTATCGAGACCTTTCAGTCGTCGACTATGCAGGAAAAAGAGCTGATTACGAGAATCAGATCTATGAACGAGGATATCTGGATTGCGACAAATGTCAGTGTTTTCCGTCATTCAGTAAATTGAGAACTTTGGAAGCTATTGTGTCCAGCAGTTGTTTACCGCGACGATCTTCATATCTTGCGCCCTAAGCCTACAAGTGGGCGTTGGAATCTGCAGATGAAGATTTTTTCAGTGCGAAAGTGGGACACAATGCCGTCCAAAATAATTATTTCTTCGAAGTTGTCCGGCTGCAGTCGATGGTATGCAGACACGAGAATTAGTTCCACTTATTGGACATCGGTTCTTAAAAGGTTAATGCTTGGCACCCTCATTTCATCACCTCGGTTATCGCTAGCGCGCAAATCACAGGCTCATAGTTAGTTATTTTGCACACTGCTGTACAACAGTTATTATATCTGATCTTAAAAATATTCTCAAATACCAACTGCTATACACAGTGGTTATTTAACATAGAGTATTCTTAATTACTCATTACTATATACAGACGATAAGTATAACTCAGAGGGTTCGTTAATACGCGCTGATGTATAGTAGTTATAGCTCACACTGCTCTACATTTTTAGTAATTGAGTATTATTAAACATGAATCTATGTGTTACAGCATTTTCCAATATATGGGAATATACTGCATGGAAGCCTCCAATGCATGGAAATAATTAGAAATCTATGGAACGATTACCTTAAATGCAATCGAATTCTTAACAAATCTATCGAAAAAGAGCCTCCATTACAATGAAATCTATTACAAATCCATGGGATGGGAGCATCCAATTCAATGAAAACTAATTATAATTCTATTGAATGGGAGCCTTAAACTCACTAAATATTTTACTGTGAAAGTAGAGTTATATATATAATTGGTCATGCATGTTTATAAAAATATTCTAACATAATAAGAAACAAGAATATTGATTTTATATTGCTAGTGAAATCTATTTTGTATAAACTCACCGTTCCCTCCACTGCTGTACCGGAGAAGTTAAATATTTGACTTTTAAATGTTAATTTCGTTGGCTTGGGTGGTAAGGGTAGGGGTAGTTTATATTTGAGGAAACAGTATTGACCAACAAATGGATTATTATTTTGCGATTCAGAATCAATAGACAGACACATATCATAAGATCCATAACTATTGGTTTGGCCATCAATATTGACATCAGTGGACAGATAGCCAAACGAATCAATTACTGGAAATAAATATATTATTTATTAAAATTATTTCCAAATTTCTAATACATTAAAAGAAATTCATCACATGTTTTGCTCCAAATCTTTTTATTCTCCAAACCATAAACTACATCAGCGATGGCACCGATACAGGCCTTAGAAATACTTTCATCGGCTCTATTCTGGACTACAGTGCGAACTGTATTTGTATCCAATTCTTCGAAGATATCGCCGTCGGATTCGATGTATTGAATCCAAATATCTTCTGCTCTCCTATTCTTAAATACATCTTCTCTCACATTAAATAGCTTTTTGCTATCAATTAACAAATTTATTAGTGAATCAAAATAATTATAATGGAAATTATCTAGTTTGTTCATAATTCGATGATATGCGTCTGTATTTGTTGCTGGAACAATTTTGCATAGATTTTCAGAATGCTGATAATTGACCTTGTTTAAATTGCGAATTAATATAATCTTAAAGATTATTCTTTAAATTACAATTTAAACATTTATATATTACTTACAGATTCCTCATAATTACGTAAACTGACATTTTGTGTATATTTTGGCGAAAATTGCAATTCATTTAATTTAAATTTGTTTTCATTTAAAATTTCTTCTGAATTAATAAAATAAAATAATTGAAAATAGATTTTAATTAAAATTAATAAACGGTAGGAAATCATATTTCTATCCAATAGAGAGTATAATTTCAAAGAAATAGACTATTTCATACAAGAATTTATTAGATGAAGAAAAAATATTCAAGTTTTTTATAAAACAAAATATTAAATGTTTAATATCTTTATAAATTTTATATTTAAGCTTAATTTATTATACTCTAGACAAAGTGGATTAAAATACTGAATTAAAATAGACTTTAACTTGTTAAAAAAATTTTTACATTCCACATATCTATCTCTTCCTGTATTTCCTAAATTTGCTAATTTCTAATTCGAATTTTTCCAATAAAAATACAGTTTATGTAATGAATATAATTTAATTTTTATTTCCTCTTTCAAAAATGGGTCGTTTGCAGCCAGTCAACTTAATGATTTTAAATTTTAATTTTTTTCATAGTAATATAGATGAATTTCAAAATGGCAGCATAACATTCTTGGATATAATAATGTAAATATTAAATAAATTCCTCAATTATTAAATATTAATATGTAATAATTAGACTAATGGAAGTATTATTAATGATTCCATTCTCGAGAAAATTTTATAATTGAATTTGTTAAATTAAAATAAAACAAGAATGAACCATTAATATACATAACTCTTCTTTTCCTATAAATTATATGTTTCTTAGGCTCTTATTCCCTATATTTGTAATAGATTTGCATTACACTGAAAGCTCTTAACTAATGGATTTTTAATAGACTCCCTTTGCACTTGAAGTTGTTATTCGGTAGATTTGTAATAGATTCCCATATAGAGTGACCAGATTATTTTTATTAAGATCTGTACAAATACAAAAATCATTTAAATAAAACCTTGACAAATCCTTGACAATTTTTATTTCAAATTTTCAAAATAAGAATACATATTTATATAATTAAGATTTATATTTATCATTAGATTTCACAGCTTTTAATATTTTTTCATAAGTTTTAGTAAAAGAATTAAATTCCATACAATTCATATTGAAATTACTTTTCATATCTTCTAACGCTAAATAGTTAGTACTGTTACAGTACAGTACATATCTTTATCTACAGATTTTCTTTGCAATTTGTTTTCTATTTTTATTCACTTCACGTCTTAAAATACTCTACAGTTTGTGAAAATGTAACATTATATTTGAAACAAAATTCCTGAACATTGTTATGTCAAGGTATGATAGAGACCTGGAAACTGAACAGAATCAGGTAATCCTGTACAATCCAGGTCAAACCTGTACATCTGGTCACCCTAGTAGTGCAGCTGTAGTTACAGTTACTCTGGTTTAAGGCAATAGTGAAAGCGATTCTGCAATAATCACAACAAATATAACGATTCGCCGAATGTAAGCGAACTTTGAGTAAACAATTGAATCAATTAATAGATTGAATGAAAGCCCAATTTAACCACTTTTTAATCAAAAGATTTGTAATCATTGAATGTTTTAATTATTTGTTAAATATTTTATTTGAATTACAATCAAAGCATTGATTGAGTGGAAGGTAAGGGAAAACTACTTTTGCTCTCATTTCTCAATTCATTTATTGTAATAATTGGTTTGATTTGAATATAGCCTTCAATTCCTTTGATATGACTTTCGTCTCGTTTTAATTGATTTGAATCTTAAGAACACATGAATTGAAGTCAAACTCCAATACAAGAGATAATGTCAGCGAAATTGACTGCGAATTCAATGCTTATCTGATTTTAATCTAATATTTATTAATAATTAAAGTCTAATAAATGATAGAAAAAGTGAATGAGTTTTATCACTATTTTTGATAATTTACTCATAAAACTGAAGAATTGCTGAAATTCACTGTATTTAATACAGTATTTATTGATTTCTATTTTCTTATAATTAGCACAAAATAAACCAAAAGTACTTTCAAATTGATCTCCAATTGAGTACAGATTTGAGACTTTTTAGTGAATAAATTTAGACAAAAAAATTTATAATTAAATGGAAAGACGTGTTT
The DNA here is from genome assembly GCA_034693365.1 of Liacarus xylariae. Taxonomy (NCBI): domain Eukaryota; kingdom Metazoa; phylum Arthropoda; class Arachnida; order Sarcoptiformes; family Liacaridae; genus Liacarus; species Liacarus xylariae. Next base: position 7,359 of record JAQFXN010003918.1, read on the forward strand.
GTGTCGGACATTTGGATTTGTTTTTGAGTGATTCCAATCTGGAAGAGGGAGTGACTCAAGTGATCAAAGCTGTGAGACCCGAGTGGCCAGAAATCAATATTAAACTAAAGGTGTTTACCGACGGAATCACTAATCGCTTGGTTGGCGTCTATTTAGAGAAGACTACGAATGATATGGTTTTGATTCGCGTTTACGGAGAGAAGACTGAGTTATTCATTGATAGGAAACAAGAGGTGCGGAATATGCGAACAATGCATAAGTCAGGACTCATTCCTCCCATTTTCTGCACATTCAATAACGGCATTTGTTACGGCTATTCGCCCGGAGTAGTACTCGACGAGAATATGGTCAGGGATTCACTCATTTCACGACTTATCGGCGAAATGATGGCCCGAATGCACACAATTAGACCACAATTCAACCGTTGCCACGACATTAAGGATTGTGCTCTCGAACCCGAACCCTGTCTTTTCAAAGGCTTCCGAAAATTCCTAGACTTAATTCCCGGTGCCTTAAAAGATACACAACAGGACAAACGGTTTGTTCCAATTGTTGATATATTTTATCGCAAATAATAATTAAAATTATTTTTTAGTTTTAAGAAATTTATTCCCAAAAAAGAAAGTCTTATATCGGAAGTGAATTCTCTTGAGTCGAATCTAAAGAGATTGTGTTCTCCCGTTGTCTTCTGTCACAATGACTTGTTGTTGAAGAACATTATCTTCAACTCAGAGAAAAGTACAGTCAGTTTCATAGACTTCGAGTACGCGGACTATAACTATCAGGCCTTCGATATCGCAAACCATTTTTGTGAGTTCGCAGGCGTTGACACATATAATCCGAGTCTATATCCCAACAAAGAGTTCCAAATTCGATGGCTCCGACACTATTTGGAGACCTGGTCTGCACTGAAGGGTCGCTCACTTGTGGCCAATTCGATTGAGAGACCTTCCGTTGAGAAAGACGTGGAAAACCTGTACATTCAGGTCAACCAGTTTTCAATAGCAGCTCATCTTTATTGGGGTCTTTGGGCTGTCGTCCAAACAGAGCACTCGACCATTAATTTTGATTTTTTGGGTTATGGTATACAACGGCTACGGGAATACTATAAACTAAAGGATGAATTATTAATAAACGATGAAATCTATAATTGATTAGAGTTTAAACCAAATCTAGTCATTAATTGTTAACTTATATTAAATACATTTTATTAAATATATTTCATTCCATTTTATTTTCAAAATATTTATTTTCTGTTCGTTTAGAATATAAAACAATTTATTTTATTTGTTTATAAAATTCTAATATTTTTATTCTGTTTTTAAATTCCAATAATTGTATTGAATTATATTCTCATAAAAGTATTTGAATTTTTATCAAAAATAAATGTTAAGTGAAATTCGGTTTTAATATTAAATGTATTTAATTAATCGAACTTTTAATGAATGTTTACTTTAATACAAATTGAATGAAGTTTTGCATTCAAGCACTAAATTGAAAAAGTTTTGACTAAATATTAATTCAGTTTAAGGCTTGTTCTTCGAATTGAATGAGTTTTTGTTTGGTTTGTGTGGCGACGACAGCAATGACTTCAGGCATCAGCAGATCCTTTGCCTGATATCCCAATTGCACCGATATATCGAACGCATAGAGAATACTCGTGTCGTTTAACATAACCTTATGCTGTGCTAACGCAAGGCTACAGTTCCGCAGTCGCGCTATTGTTTCCCTGTCCTGAAGGGGCACTTCATTGATGTCGAGTGCGTGTCCGCCCGATTCTGTGCCCTCGGCTACTGTTTGTGAGATCCAAATGAGACCATTATTGCCGAGAATCAGATTCGCACCGATTGGCAGTTTATGGAAGTGATTCTTACGGCGCGATATCAAAGAGGGCGAGACTCGGATCAGCACTCCCTGACCTAACTTTCCGTATTTGAGACTTCGAGTGTGGAGTCCAAGAGAGCCGTCTTCGAAGATATTCTGAACCTCTGCTGAGATAATGTCCCCCTCTTTGAGGTAATACCTCATTGCCATCTCGTCTTCGGTGGTCTTCCGCCTGAGTTCACCCCCGGGAAGGTTAACGCCCGACAACTGGAGGACGGAATCGAGTCGTGAATTGGTCTCCACTTTCCATCGTTTTTGTTGCACTTCTAGTACTCTTCCGACGACAACGTCTCCGATGTCTCCGAAATATCGTGTTCTCAGCGGTCGAACAGATATTAAGCGATTGATTGGTTCAACGATTCCGGCGATCGAAGCACTCAGTTGTTTGTCAGTCTTGGCGTAGACTCCGTGGCCTTTCATAAAGGTCTGGTCATCTGTGATGTCATCCCCGGGCAAAACATATTTGACTCCTTTCGAGGAATCGATTCCTTTAATGGTTTGAGTGTTTTGTCCGTCAGTTATGAGACGAACGCAAACATTAGTGACGTTTGAATCCATTTATTCAAACAAAACAATTAATTATTGATTAAAACAATTAACAAATTGTTATAACTTTTAAATAAATCTGATTTCACTTCAATTTAAAACAATCCTTCAATCGATTACGTCCTCTAAATGTGAAGCAAATGAAACAATCATTGAATCAATTCATTGCTTCTCTCCATTCCTTAGGACTGTATTCACGCAAATCACAAAGTGCTCCATTGCTTTGTAGGGAATGCCCAATATTTTCCGGAATGTATATTCAAATAGTGTTAAACGTCAGTAGGCATATTGGGGATTCAAGTCCGTGCCCGGAGGGCAGAATGACGTCACAAAAAGAACTGCTATAACAACCAAAACCGGCTTATTATGACCTAATTTAGTCTATTTTTATCCTACTATGGTCTATTTTTAGCCTACTATGGTCTATTTTAGCTTACTGTGGTCTATTTTTAGCCTACTATGGTCTATTTTTAGCCTATTATGGTCTATTTTTAGCCTACTATGGTCTATTTTTAGCCTATTATGGTCTATTTTTAGCCTACTATGGTCTATTTTTAG
>JAQFXN010003919.1:0-10346 GCA_034693365.1 Liacarus xylariae
GCTAAACATTTATATTCAGAGAATTTTCACACTGAATACTTCTTTACCCCATAAAGAATAAATGTAAAGTCTTTAATCATAATGTCAACATTTGTTCAATTAACCTAATAGTTATACCGAGAATATTACGCAACAATGATTATGTTATAAGTATTTTTCTGATACAATCGATTAAAACAGATATAAAAAATATATTAGAAGATGTATTAGAACTTCCAGGAGTTCTAATATTAAATCTCCACATTTTCCGGTATACAACTTTGTATATGAAAGTTAAGAACATCTAAACTAAACCTGGTCATTTCTTGATCAGTTGCTGACTTTGTAATAGATTACTACTTATAGAGTTTGTCTGACCAGGATAAAAACAGTTCAAGTTTAACATGAAAGAATGATAAGAATTGAGATGTAATTCGAACTAAAGAATTGAATCAATAAATTTGTTAAAACTATAAATAAGATTGATTTATTCAATTTCATACATTTAAACTTTCTTTATTTGAAAAATTTTAATCTTAACTCATATTACAAACTATAGTAATTTTTATCTTTTTTAAAAATAAATCTTTTTTCAAAATGTATGAAATGGAACTGAAAACGATAAATAACTAAATATGAAATACTAAACAAATGAATATATTAATTTCAAAGAGTTGATTTTTATTGTAAAATATTGTAATTAGAATCCAATCTTTTTTTACATATACACAATATTTCAATTCAAACGAAATTGTAAGAATTCAATGCCATTCTTAAAATTCCAACAGTTATATATATAAGAATTGGATAGTTTTGTGTATAAAAAGTTCCATAATTTATATTTCTTTTTAGAGTTTGACTCAATTTATAATCTGATTTCCTGTCAGAACTCTACAAATAAATAAATTGATAATTAAATTTTCAACAGATATAATATTAAATTATTGAAAAAGTATCGTAAAATATATACAATGCGTAATAAAAAGCTACACAAAATAAGTTAACAAAAGCAAACAATTTCACATCAATTTAGTTCAATTAATTATTCTGATTTAATATTTGAAAATTTCATACAATTTTGGCAATTCTAGCGAACAATAATTAAATGAACATTATTTTTATGAATTGTCACTAGTATATTTTAATTTATAAAAATTTTCTAAAAATAACAGAATTCGTGGGACATTTTTTTGAAAGATTGAAAATAGTTTTAATATATTTTTAGCCAATTTTTTAAAATAGTGCTTAAATTGAGAATTTTTAATTAATTTTAACATAAATTTTAGTCAAATTTAATTAGTTTAGAAAAGTAGACAAAACGCTAAACTTTTTGTGCTAAGAGTGTGTTTAAAGTACAGATGTGTGTATTTAAGGCGCTTTTATCTGATATGCCATCCCCGGCCCCGTTTGACTGCACTACTGGCAACTGAACAGAGCAACAGATCGATTCCTGTTTCATATGATCTAAAATCATGTCATAATAATATGGCGAACCATAGGATTAAGTCACAACTTAAATAAGTGGCGAAATGCTATGTAATAAACGCCATAAATCACAATAAGAAAAGAAAAGTTTTTAAATGCATATCGTTTTATAAAAATTGGTAATTGAATCCTATCAGAGCTGAAGGACAAATCTTTTTTGGACGTCTCTTAAGCGAAGAGTAGACTACTGGCAGGCGATTGCATGGCATAACACACACGCTATTTGATAACATGTGGCACTTGATGTCACTTTGATTAGAGTGAGAGCCAACACATATTATTATAAATATATTATTCTATAATAATATAGACATTGATTCTGATATCTCTTTTGGAGTAATGGCTCAACACTCGGATCAGAATAACACGAAAACTAGTTGTGAAACTAATAATACGACCACTCATGTGACCACAAATTCTTTTATTACCGATTCTAATGACATGACTGCCCCAAATGCTCCGATCAAATATCGTGAACGGGAACAGTGGAGTAATAAATTCGAGTTCATATTGGCCTGTATGGCATACGCAATAGGACTGGGGTATTGTCTATTTCACCAATGCTTATTCACTACATTTACACTTTAACTATTCATCTGTGGATTAGGAATGTCTGGAGATTTCCATACCTGTGCTATAAGAACGGAGGAGGTTTGTGCTCTTATTTACTCTACAGATACAGTACTTATATTCTCTTCTTATATAACTGTTGCTTACTTTTCACTTATATGTCTAATAATAGCTAACTATAGAGTTCAAGTGACTTCTTTTTCCTTAACATTTAATAATAATAAAGTTTATTTTAAGACTCTGTATAACTGAAAACAATTTCTTCTTTTCTCTCTTACTGTGATTTTTAATTTGTTTGTTTATTGAGTACTTCAATAGGAAATTCCCATTCTTATAGTTTTACTTCAATTTGTTAGTAAATTAATTAATGAGTCAGATCAATTAACAAGCCTATAAATAATGACTAATTAATTTAGAATTATTTAGTTTTTGATTTAAATATCAAGGCTAATTTAATTTAAATCAAAACATTTCTTAAATTAAAATATAATAAAGATTGAAATAATTCTAAAATAAAAGTATTGCTTAACTTTCAATATTAAACCAAAACTTTGGTTTTTGCGGACAATTAATTGTTTTGATCGCTAATAGTGTTTCGCTAATCGATCGAAACAATTAATTGTCCGCAATTACCAAAGTTATTGGTTCAATATTCAAAATTGTGAATCATAACAAAAGTTAAGTAATGTAGTAATATTTCATAATGTGCTCTCGCAACTGCTTAACTCCTAATCTATCCAAATTATATTTTTAAAATTAATTGATTCATTGATGCATGTATAAATTAACACTTTTTAATGGAAAGCTTTTTAAAATATTGAATTAGAAAAAAACTCTTCTTTTAAATAATTTCTTAAATTAAATTATATGTAAAGTATTTAATTGACTTAAATTTTAAATCTAAGAATTTATTAAGGTTATAGGAATTGTGCCAAAATGTGCCCAATATTGAGAAAATCAATTTTAATAATAACTTTAACTGTTTAATTTTTTTCATTTTTCTATCGATCAAATAAATATATAAAATCGTTTGATTAGTATAAAAATGAAATCTTATTAGCTTATATTTCAAAAATTTGTAAAATAATAAGTCGATTAATGTTTAAAAATAATTTCTACACAACTTTACGTTTATTCTTAATTTTTTAATTTTCTTAAAACATTATCTCATTATCTCAAACAAATTGCTTAAATCTAAAATTATTTTATTCAATCATTTTTTACAACTTATATAATTTTATATTTATTACAAAAAAATAGAAATTATTTTAATATATTAAATATTATACATTAGAATCAATCAAAATTGATTGGATTTAAGTGCTTTTAATAGAGGAAATTCATTTGTATGCAAACTCTCATGACATCCAACTTACAACGGGTGCGAGTTTGTGTGAAATAGATTGTGCTCTATGTGTAGTAAGTAGAAAAATTATCCGCATAATAAGTTATAGGTAAATTACCCACAAAAAAATATTTCCTTCCAGTAAGCTCTTACAAAAAAGTTAGTGGCACTTTCGTTTTGAGATAAAATTATATTTGTCTCTGTTAATGAAGTTCCAATTGATCCAAGCAGATCAACTATAAGGGCCAATAAAGAGTGATAATGTTATCTGTGAATAATCTAATGGAATGTCAATCAAACAGACAATAAAAGTGATGTACGCACAGTCGGTCATTAATATGTGAGACAATGAAATATCTGTGTACACAACACATACACAGTATATATTTATAGTGTGTTGTCTGAGTTTAAACTGTTGTTGCGTTCGATAGCAAATGATCCCTCGACACGATATATATCTTTGACAAACTTGCATTAGAATGAGTTTAGTGATGTCAAAAGTATTTACAATCGGTGAGTGTCCAACGCCGACATGATCCCGATGGTAGTAGCCTTTTATAATGCTACATCCATAAACTCGTCTCAGAACAAGCCTTTAAAAATATATATTGTTTGTCCGGTCTCACCCACGAGTTTGACAAACACCAGGTTGACAATTTAAATTTACTAATTAATTAAATTTATAAAATGCAAACAAATTATTAAAAAATTATACTGATCGGAAATTATTTTTAACATTACTCTAAAACACATTTAGTTATAAAATAACTTCTGAGTATTAGATTTTGTAATTAAATTTCTTTAAACTAATTCAATTGTCACATAAATATAAGATTATAACATGAATTTTATAAAGTAACTTTAAATTGTCGAACTAACAGCTATCGAACTCGTGACCCTGTTTGTCTTTATATTATAGTGATTGGTCAATTGATTTAGCTTTAGAAGAGGAAAATATTTCTTAAATAAAACAAAAATGCCAATAACTCTTTTGAAATGGTCAGCTTGGATGCAATATCTTGCTATTTATCAAGTTACTGCATGTGGATTATTAGGCTACAAACCAGAATTCAATCCTCAATTACTCAATCCTCACTTCCGTTGTTAGTCTTCAAGTGAGTAATTTATTAATTCAATGCAGATTCTCACAAAGCTGCTTTGCTTTACTCAGATATACAAAACAATTGGTTACAATACAACTAATTTTCTTATCACTAAAATAATTTATTTTAATTTAATCGGGATTTGATAATTTTAAAAAAATGTACCTGAAATAAGGTGTGCTTAAGAATTGACGCAACTTAACTAATTAATAAATTATTCCTTAATTATAATTTATTTTTCCAAAATATAATATAAAATATTATTTCGATATCATCCCAATAAGAGGTATTCTATGGCATCGGTACCTGCAGAGAGTCTATATGGGTACCTGAAAAAAACGCTAGGGGAGTATTCCGGGCTGGACCACTTTCACTTCCCTGGTTTTAATAAACTACTTTGAATACTTATACCCAGTGTTGAGTTTTATAGTGCTCGCCAGTAGAGGCCATAACTGAAGAGCATTCCTTTTGAAACTCACTAACGAAACAGAATTAATTTATGACATAAGTTATGGTAGGTGTAGTTTCAAAAGAAATGCTGATCAGTTATTGCCTCTACTGGCGAGCAAAATGATGCTCAACATTGGATATAATTGACAGCATAGCCTCATAATAAAATAAAATCAAAGTACTCTCATTCTCATATATATTGAGACTATATTTGAATGCTTTCAATTCTATCAATATAAAAATTAATTTTATTAATTTCATAAATATTAATAAAATTAAATTAACGATAAATTGTGCAACTATTGTCATACAATAAATTGTCCCCAAAGTCTATTTAGCAAGGTGCACAAATATTTAAATTCAAGAAGCCATTCTGAGCTAACGATAGGTACAATAGACTTAAAAAAACAAACTTTTAGTTTCGTGATATTCCCTATATGAAAGAATGATCCCGAATAGTCCGACTTATTTCTTGTATTACTTATATAACTGTACCACCTTATCCTATAATAAGGTTTAAAAGGTTAAATAACAAGATATAAAAGGTGGTTTTGCTAAAAACATTAATAAAAACCAGGGATGTAGAGGGTCTAATAAGATAAGAAATGGTATTTTTAGGAGAGAGCCTAGGATTGTTCCAGGGAAGTGTAAAATAGCGAATTTAAAAATATTTAACCAATTCTAGTAAAAATATTAAAAAATTATCTTATCTTTTACATAATTTATAGATAGAATTTTACAAAATATTCAAAAAAATGAATGTCCCAGGGGTAAAAATGTCTTTTCCTAAATCCTATAGAAAATATTATTTATTTTAAGGAAAACTCATTCTTATCCCTGGAACTTTCATTTGGTTTCAGTAGTACATGGGTGCGGTTTATATTCAGGAAAATATGTATATAAATTTTGATTTACTTATAGTAAATTAATTTAATTGTATTATTTAAATTAGAGAATTTTATGGAATATGTACTGGCACTATCATAAATAGCAAGTAGATTATTACAACTGCACATTGTTTTGCGTGAATCTACATAACTTATAACATCATAATCAACAGCTTTGAATTTCGATACTGAATGAATATCATCGAGAATATTCTTTTAAAAGATAAACTATATGAGATATGAATATGGTTCCATTAGAAATTATGTGCCATTTGATAATGTCTTTCTGATGAGATTAGCCAAAATCGAAAATTCGGGATTTGAAAATGTTATTTCACTTGCATTCTTGAGTATAACATCGAAATTCAAAGCTGTTGGTCATAAGCTTAAACTCAATTGAATATTTGTATTCCTAGACATTTACAAATAGTTAGCAATGTTTGCCTAATTATTAATTTAAAATCAATTAAATTATATTATGTTTTCATTTCTATTCAAATAAATTAACGAAAATTATCATTTGATAAAATAAAAATCTTGAACATTTGTTTCTAATTCTAATTATCTTATTTGTCTTCATTAATTCAAATTTGTAAATATAAAATAATTTTTAATTACTCCTCTATTCTTAGCTTGTTCGATATATTGAACTAATGTTTTATACTGAAATTTATCAATTGAAAACTTTTTCGCTGTGATCAGCATCAATTATTTTAATTTATAATATATTTAATAGCAGTAAATATTAAATAATCTATTGCTGAAATTCATTTACAATAAGTGATTGGTGATTAAAAGCTAGCATGTTCAAAATTCTAGCAAAACTCCAGCATTTATGAATTACAATTCAGAAACATTACATAAAGTGTTAAAATTTTCCCAAAATTTATTTGTTTGTCTGCAATAGAATATTCTTAAACACAAGCCATTCCTTGTATTCGCTTTCATTCAACTCATTTGAATTGAATTTATCCAAAACAGCATATAATTTGTCGGATTTGTCGTAAACTAATCCACAGATAAAACAATTCATCATAAAATTCAATAATCACTGAAATACTATTGACTTTGGAAGAGAACCAAAATATTTTCGAAACACGTTTATTGTTGTATTGGCTTAACTGCTCAGCACTAAAGTTGTGTATTTTTCTTGTATTGATTTTTTAATTGTATTTTAATGATTATATGCTTTAATAAATGCTTTAAATTATTCTAATCACAAATTGAGATTCATTAGTGTATTTGATTCACAATTAACTCAGTGTTTAATCCGCTATAATAGTAATAATCAGTAATTAATAGCAATATATCGATCACGTGGTGTGAATACGCAGATAAGGATCAAACTATCGCGGACTGGACTGGACCTCGTTAAGACAGTAATACAGCAAAAATCATGGATTTTTTAGCCAATTAGAAAAGCGCATATACTATGTTTTAGAAAGCGATGTCAATGTTAATAGGTGCTATTACTGACGAGTATCATTGCAATTAGCTAGTCAAAAAGATTACCATTACTACTCCAGTATAACATCTCATAATAGAATTTAAGTGAGAATTTTATTCCTCGACATCTTGACAATATTCAAGAATAGAAGGGAGAGATATAAAATTATCTGGATAATTAAAGTAATAAATATATTTTAATTTCGGAATTTGAATGAAATTAAATTTGAATATTTTTAATAATCTTTTACTTCATAACAGCGGAAATAATAAATAGTGAATAACTTCCAACACGAAAATCCCACTCTTCTATCTGCGACGCGTTTAATAGTAGATTACAACTGAAAAAAAATTAAAAAAATATGTAAAAAATAAATAATAAAAATTTTTTTTGAATATATTTAAAACGTTTTAATTAAATGCATTTTAATTCATTATTATTAGAGCATTCAAAAACCAGTGTATTTGCCACACTAAATATCACCTGGTACACCTAATGCTTCTATGCGTAAAGAGTCCAAGTTTAGTAAAAGTTAACGTGGATCCTTTACGCACAGAAGTATTAGATATACCAGGTGATAGTAAGAGTGGCAAATACACTTTTCAAAACTATATAAATAATTTGATCTGAAAGATATATCAAAATAGGGTTTCAATTTCTTTACAAATCACAAAATAGGGGTGATTTTGACAAAATTTATAGAACAATATTTTAAATGTCTGTTAAATATAACCTGTCCATCATTCGTCTGACTGTGCTTATTGTCTGGGCTCACGCTTACCGTTTGGTAGTTGCAGTTGAGTAAGTGGTCAAATTGAAGAACAAACATTCCACTTTCAATTCAATTTATAAATTTGAGATCAGTTTTGGATTTAAACAAATGGTCGTGGTAAAATAAATGTCATTCAGAAAAAAGTTGCGCACCGCTTTTAAAAGTTTAAATAATAAATAAACTAAATTTAACCAATTTAACTTTTAATTTTTCTTCTTATTTTTATAATTTAGGTCTATCTTTTTAATAATCTTGCAATAAACTAAAATATTCAAACACTCTCAAAATTTTAGCTCGTTAACAAAATTTTGCTATTTTAGTCATTTTTCAATATTATTTCAAACTTTAAGTTTTAAATAATTCTTGTAAAATTGTCTTTTAATTTTTTGACGCTATGTTTCCATAGTTTACTAATTTAATTATGTTATTGCATTTTTGGCTGAACAAAGTATGTTAATAATTGAGATAGGCAGTTTTCTATTCCATAGAATAAAAAAGTTGAAAAATTTATTTTTAGCTCTAGTCATTGCAAAGTTCATCACTGTGCTACTGATCCGGGTATACACTTTAAAAAAAATTTCATTGTATTAATACAAATAGAAATAATAATTTTGCATTTTAAAACCTAATAAAAATAATTTGGCCAAGTAATTTTACCTGATTGGCCATAACATTTATCATTGCAAAATTAAATATAACTTTTTACAATAGTTTTGTACAACTTTTTTTTCTAAATGACATTTACTTTACCACGACCATTTTATTAAATCCAAAACTAATCACAAAATTTAGAAGTTGTATTGGAAGAAGAATGTTTGCTTTTTAATTTGACCATTTGTTCAACTACAACAACCAAAAGATAAGAGCGCGCCAAACAATAAACACAGTCCAACGAGATAGTAGACAGACCTTGTTTTCAATTTTTAGTCAATTTATGATACAATTAAAGTATTTCAATTTGAATGTTTTGAATTATGAAATGAAATCAGTTAAGAATTCACAGATATATTTAATTATTAATGAAATATTCGGAAATAATTTATGTACTAATATATCGAAAGCTAATTTATTACATATTAGTTAAAGAAATAACTCCATAACTAGTTTCGGTTATCAATTTTCATTTCCAGGTGAGTTTTTTGACTTTGGTTTTATAATTAGTAATTCACTCTTTGCATTATTATATCAGAATCGGGTTAAATTATTACTTTATTATTAATTTAAATAGAGTATATATATAACATAAAATACCAACTATGTCAAAAAAATTGAAAATAATTTATAACTTTATTAACATAATTATCACATTTTGCAATGCATAGTGTTGAAGTGACACTTCAAAAGTTGTGCCATAAACAAGACTATTTCCAATCGATTCAGCATGTGCGAATTAGTCAGAATCGATATCTAAAGTGTTAAAATTCATTAATTTAATCTATATATTTTATCGCCCTCTAGCAACTACATGCCAAGGTTTAGGAAATTCTGCAAACAAATGCCATAATCAGAATGACCTTCAATATCGATATGAATATGTTTCTTGATATTCCACCGTTTTTTAATCATACATTTATGGCACAACATTTGACATACAATTGATTTTATGAAATGACAGATAATAATCGAAAAAACAACAATAGGTTTGTGAATAAAAATTCGTCTCTTATTGTGATTAGTTGTCAGACATAAACCAATTCAATACAACTGATTGTCCGCCAATTCAATGACCATATCGTTTGGCAATACTTTATCCGATTCTAAAGACATGACTTCAATAATAAATTTTAAATAATAGCTTTATTATATTAAGCCACACAATTGGATATTTAAATCGAAATGCAAAATGAAATTCATTTAATAATCTCATTTAATTTAAAGCAATTAATATATTTACAATTGTTGAAATTTTTTAATTAAATATTTTTCATTCTTTATATTGTTTACAATTAGTCCTACGCTTATACTTAGGGTTGGCAGCGATACAAAAAATTGTATAATACAACTTGTATTATACAAAATGAATTTTTGCCATACATTGTATTATTACAACGCCAACAATGGGAAAGTTATGTACACTATAGATAGGAATAAAGGTCTTCATATCAGTCGAGAACTCACACAAAATTGAGAAATATTATCGATAATCTTATTTAGAGATAACCAAAATAATGTGTTATAGTTTCCAAACCAAAATAATGAACCTTATAGTGAACCAAAATAAGAGATTCAATGTTATATGGGATATATTGAAATATTCAAATTCTTGCATAAATTTATTAAAAATTACAATTTAACAGAATTTCGACTA
>JAQFXN010003920.1:0-10345 GCA_034693365.1 Liacarus xylariae
TCCTTGATGTTAATAGGACTCTTTTCTATGCTTGAATAGTATGCATATCGTTTATTAATGTAAGTTCGCATTTCTCTATCAAATGTCTTTTCTCTTTTGAATTCACATTCCCATAAACAAACCAAATTGTATTCTTGGGTTTTTAGATATTCAAGCTTTTTCTGTACAGAATTATATCGCTCATTAGGACTTTCTAAACATATATTTACATTTCCTAAACATTTCTTATCTCTTTCATCTTTATATATACATTCATGTCCGTGCCATAAACAACCAAAAAACTCATAAACTGTATTAGTTTTAATATCAAATCCGTCAACCCAATACTTTCCAATTCGATATTCTCGCAATATTTCCAGGTTATTTTTCTTTTGTATCCAGTCTAACCAGGAATCAGCGCTTTTTGAATGGTTTTTAACTGCACTATAACTTACAATTGGAGTGACAGCTAGTTCCTCTTCCTTGAGAAACAATGACTTGAAAACTTCTAAACCAATTGATGCTAATGTGAATGTTCTTGTAATTGGATCCAAATTTGTAATTTGTTTAAACTCTTTTCTGAATTTCATAACGCAGAGCAATAAAATCTCAACATCATTTGTGCAATAATTAATCAATTCAGATTTAAAGTTCCAATCAATCAATTGTTGCTGATCCTTATACCATTGTTCTAAAGACTCTCTTTTCTTTTCACTCATATATTCAATACCAAAATATTTAATATCCGGTATTTTTCCCTCATATTCATAATTTTCAGGCTTGTTGAAAAGATGAGGAAAGTCACCCTTTTTGATATCAACGTCCAAGCCTAATGCTTTAGGTAAATTAGCTAGAGGCTGTAGAAAAAAGTTTAAACTATCTAATAATTTCACATTTCCACACTGTATCAACAAAATTTTACGTCCCCTCATAATCACTTTGGGTTTATCAAAATTCCTACTCCAAATATCTCTCAAAATAAATTGTGCATCATATCCCCTGGCATTGTGAGCAAAGGCATAAATGAGTGAATTGGTTTTCTCGGCATGTTTAGCCAATTTAAAAAACAAATAATCAACAAACCTATGTACACAATCGTTACCAAAATAATAAGATTGCTCATTGACATTACAAACATTGCAAATAAAATCAGAGCCCTTTTCCTCGCACTGATCACATTTCGTCTTTTGAACCAATAAGTTTGGTTTATGCTCGCCATTTTCTTGTGTCGACTCAATATCGTAGCTGACTATAATTTTATTCAAGTCGTCCTCTTTAATTAATTTATCCTTGTTGTTTGGTTTAATGTAACAATAGTGAGGTTGTTCTTTATTATGAACATTACACACTTTGCACTTGTAAAATTTACATAAATGTCAATTATTTTTACTATATTGAACCTGACATTTTTCACACTTCTTTACATTTTCACATAATTTAGAATCCAAATGCTTTTCATAGCAATTCTGACCGTAAAAATCTCTTTTACAATGATCACAAACAATTGTTATATTCAAATCTTTAATACAATTACTATAACAAGCCTTACATTTAAACTTGCATGGATGTTGATAAAATTTATTATAAGAAACATGACAAGTTTCGCAATAAAACTTTCTATTCATATATCCCCTAATGTTAATGATTGAGTTATAATGATCATTAAAATATTCAATATACAATTTATTAGGCTTTTCTGGACCTTTATATATAAAATTAGTCTTGTATGTAGCATCAATTACCAAAATTTGATATTCGGGTAGAGATTCTTGCAAAACTTGCCATGTGTTAGCATCAACTGGTATATTAAAATCAAGTCCAGCATTTCTAACGCACCATTTCTTTGACTTTTCATTCTATTCCTTCTAACTCTTATCCATTCAGACTTTTCTAAATTTGGATAATTATCCTTGTGATATTTTGAGACATACAATGCCCTATATCCACAGCTATAGTCTTTATTATTTATAGTATTAACTGAACGCTTATTTTTACTAATTTCATCCAAAGTTTTTGGGGCGCCTTTTCTATTTCTACCACTTCCTCTAACATTGTTAGTAATAATAACCTCAATTTCAATAATGCCATTCGTTAAAAATGCTCTATAGCTTTGAGCAAATTTCTCAATTCTATCAAATATTAATGAAATTTCAAACTTACCCACTTTTCTAGGAGCAATATAGATGGGTATATCCAAATCAGAATTTGGAATTATCACTGAAAATAAATCCTCTACATTAGCTCCTTCCAGCATGTGTTGAATCAGTTTTTCCATCTCGGCTTCCCATTCCACTCGTAATACGGCCAAATTTGAAAAATCATTTAAATTATGGTTAATCGTGAATGAGGTTTTTGTTTCTGTTCGTTTGAATTTATCATACGTTTTGGAAACTTTATTAATAACATTAAAGTTCAAGAGTTTATTGTAATTAATACCAAATTCATCAGCATCAATCAAAACACGTTTAGTTGGTTGAGGCATGATTGAAAATATGGCTGCTATTTTCTCTCTTTTTATAGACTTTTCCCATAGAATATTTACAGTAGCAGTGTCCTAATTTTTAAACCTATATTTAAGTTGACCTACTTTTAATATATCATTTATTTCCCTGTTCAAAATCAATGAAAAAAGTTAATAAAAAGACTACATTCTATATACATTGAATAGCTTAACAATGAATAAAGATTGGAAAAATAATTTCTTTTCTATAAATTTACAACGAAAATATCAAGATAAAAATAGATGTCTTACATTTAAACCAATAGTGATTCAAAATTTTACAATATATTTAAACGTACTGAACGAAATGTTTCATTTTTCCTTATACAATCAAATCTTCTTGATATGTGTCAGTTTAATATGGATATTTACGATATACTTGCTGACATATTTGAATTATTGCTGACTGATAAAAAAAGAACAAGATTTGTATTCATTTTATATAATAGATGATGCTCAAAATAGAATATACTTTTCTCCTATTTGTGTTAAAAAATTTTCATTTGATTAAATTACAAATACCTTATCACAAACATCAATTTTAAATTTACTAAACTCAATAATAATTATTAAATTTAATATCACAATTTGTAATAGTTTAACCTAATTTTTTTAAAATGTTTAACCTACATTATTTTTAAAATTGTTTAACCTATATTATTTTTAAAATTGTTTAACCTATATAATTTTTAAATTATTTATCCTATTTTAAAAAATTGCTTAACCTGATTTTTTAAAAATTATTTAACCTAAATTTATTTTTTAAAAGCTGACCCAATTATTTTTTGTATAAATATGAATACTTTCATTTTAAGTTCCAAAAATGGGAGTGCTTCACTTTATGAACGGTAAAAATTATTGTGCGCCTATACGATTATATCGATGTTCGTATTGCTGTGATAGGTTTTGCACTGGATATATTTTGTTTCATATAAAATCATGTGCTAATAATTTTTCAACATCTCAACTAAATTTTGAACAACAAAAGACTGAAATTGTGTTAATAATTTTGGGTTTAAAACAAAAAATAAATTCAAATATTTCGTATACTCACGCTTTAAATTCATATATAATGAAAATATATGAAACTTTGTATAATATTACGGAATCAGTTGTGCCATCCATATATATAGATATGGATCATTTGTTAAAATTGCATCAATGCTTAATATTAATGTACTTTGAAACGGTTAGATCAACGCATATTCCTCTATTTACACACTTGCGAGAGATTATTGATGCCAAATTTGGCACTCGTTGGCTCGCTCGTCTAGATTTGGATTCTGTAAATAGACGCTATCGTAATTATGCTTTGACCTATCTTCATACTCACATATCAACCAATCCAGAGATGTGGACAGATAGTCCATTTTCAAATTATCCATAAAATATAAGAACAAAATCTCAACAATATTTCACACATTGAATCATGAATTCAAACAATTTAGTTAAATTACCACTCGGTCACAAACATGGCAAAGACGTATGTGGTGCTTTTCGTGGCATAAATAAAAATTGTGCTCATTGTGTAATGAGTGACATTATTGATCTTAATAAACTAAAGATGGATTGTGAAAAGTATCGAATCGAATCATTTAAAAATTGGACTGTTGATTACATCTGTGTGAGATATTTGGCAAAATGCGGATTTTACTACATGGGCGACAAAGACCGTGTAAAGTGTAATTTCTGTGGTTTGGAACTATATGATTGGAAAGAGAAAGATAATCCAAAGACTGAACATATTAAATGGTCTCCAGACTGCAAATTTATGGATGCAAAAGCTCAAGACATCATTGAATGGCCGTTAATTAAAGATCAGTCCACTCAAACAGAAGAGTGTGATATATCTAAAAAAAATAAAAACAATTGTTTTTTGTTATAATGTATATATGTTATTATTGTATTTTAAATATGTGTTCAATAAAAAAAAATTTAAATGACAGGATGCGTGTAAATAATTAAACTTTATTTAATTTTTCAATTAAAATTGTAAAAGATAATAAAAGATTAACACTAATTAATATTTTTTCTAAAATGGCAAAAGAATTTCCAGGACAATTTGGTCATAAGCATGGCCAATATATTTTTGGATCATTTCGAAAACTAGAACTACAAAAAGATTGTGCTCATTGTATAATAACAGCAATTGATGATATTAAAAAATTAAAAATGAATTTTGAGCAATACCGTATTGAATCATTTAAACATTGGCCCTTACCCTATGTTGATATAAAAAATTTGGCCAAATATGGATTCTATTACACTGGAGTTGGAGATGTAATAAAGTGTAATTTCTGTGATGTTGAAGTTTATAAATTGGAAGCCCAAGATACTGGTAAATCTGAACATTTGAATTGGTCACCATATTGTAAGATATTGAATAGAAAAGCTGGAGATAATATTCCATTAAGTATTCCAAAAGAGGAACAGATTTCACAAACTGATTCTATTAAATATCAGTTCACTCAAACAAAAGATTGTATTATATCTAAAAAATTTAAAAATAATTGTGTTTTGCTCTAATGTTTATAAAAGTAATTTTAATTTAAATTTATTTATAATCATGGAAATAGACATAAAACACTATCAATTTAAACATCCCTCCAATATATTAATTGTAGGTATGACCGGAAGTGGTAAAACGATACTTATAAGACGTATTCTTAAATATTTCAACATTTTATTTCATAAATTAGATAAACCCCATTTAAAAATCCTTTGGGCTTATGGACAGTGGCATAATTTAATTGATTTAAATATTAATAATAATATCGATGTAGTTTATGTAGAAGGTCTGCCTTCTGAAGATCAAATTTTAAATTATAAACCAGATATTGTGATAATTGATGATTTATTAAATGAAATGAATAAGAATCCAAGTTTTGAAAATTTATTTATAAAAAAGTCACATCATTTAAACATTAGTATAATTTTTAGTATACAAAATTTATTTTATAATGCCAAATCTATGAGAACTATTAGTTTAAATAGTCATTATATAATATTAATGAAAAATCCTAGAGATAAAACTCAAATTACTCATTTAGCTAGGCAAATATATCCTTCAAATGTTAAATTTTTAATCGAAGCTTATAATAATGCAACAACTCATGCATATGGTTATATAAGAATTGATTTAACTCCTGACACTCCTGAAAATATACGTATTCAATCACGATTAACGCCAGAAGAGAATAATTCTTTATACAAAGGCTTCTCACCAATTATATACGTACCTAAAAATGTCCAATAATTTAAATAAATGCTTTGAAAAGTTAAAATTTATTGCCTCAGTTAAAGATCCTTTACTTCGACGTAAATTACTGTGTTCGTTATCAGATGAATGCTTGTATAAAGCCTTAAATGAGATTGCAATTAATACAGTTAAAGGAAATTTGAAGCTAAATAGTGTTCAAAAAAGAAAATTAAAAAAATACAATAAACAAATTAAAAAATTGTCAATAAAAACAAATAAAAGTTCTCTCAAGAAAAAATTAATTCAACAAAGTGGTGGATTTCTACCAATTATAATACCTGCTTTGGCCTCAATACTCTCATCTATTATTTCTCGATAAGAAAATATGAATTATTCAGAAAAATTTATTTTAATTCCTGAAAAGAGGTCAAACGATCTTTTAAGAAACTCATTATTAATAGCATTAAAGTTATGTTCTATTGATGCTTTTGATGATAAATTTAGAATTAAAATCAACAACATTTATAAAGATAATACAAATATCATTGATTACATTTTTGATTTAGGAACGCAAAAGACTAGTTTAGAACATATTAATGAGTTTGTTCAACTTTTAAAAAAAGCCAATGTTGACCCAGATTTGATATTTAATGAGAAGATAAAAGCTCAACTAAATAATTATTCAAATGACCTATATACAAAAAAGTCACCGATTGATTTTAAATTGAATAAAAATAGAACACTAAATTGGATAAAATCATAAATATGGATAAGGAAAATGTTTTAAAATCAATTTATTATGAACCTAGTAACCCAAATAGTTTTTCAACAGCACAGAAACTTTATAACGCTGCCAAAGAAGAGTTACCCTCAATTACTTTAAAGGATGTTAAAGACTGGTTATTAGGAGAATTTACATATACATTACATAAACCCGTACGTAAGCAGTTCAAGAGAAACCCAATTATAGTTGAAACAGTTGATCAACAATGGGAAGCTGATTTAGTAGATATGCAAGAATATAAGAAACATAATAAAGGCTATAAATATATTTTAACAGTAATTGATGTAATGTCAAAATATGCGTGGGCTGAACCACTAAAAGATAAATCAGGAAAAGCAATAGTTTTAGCATTTAAAAATATATTTAAAGATGAACGTCAGCCATTCTATATAAGAACTGATCAGGGAAAAGAATTTCTCAACAAAAATTTTAAAACTTTTTTGAAAACTATGAATATACATCATTTTACCAGTAAAAACCAAGATATCAAATGTTCGATAGTAGAAAGATTCAATAGAACACTGAAAGGAAGAATGTTTAAATACTTTACATCTAAAGG
The DNA here is from genome assembly GCA_034693365.1 of Liacarus xylariae. NCBI lineage: Eukaryota > Metazoa > Arthropoda > Arachnida > Sarcoptiformes > Liacaridae > Liacarus > Liacarus xylariae. The sequence goes on from JAQFXN010003920.1 coordinate 7,022, forward strand.
AACGCGAATTTGGCATAATATTATAAACGATTTATTAATAGCATACAATAATTCCAATCATAAAAGCATTAAAATGACACCAGTGCAAGCAGTTTCTACAGATTCCGAAATACTATTTAAAAATATATACGGTGTGAATAATATGAATGATTTAAAAAAGAATAAATTTAATTCTTCATTAAGTATTGAGGATCCTGTGAGGAAAAAATACAAATTAGGACCTTTTGATAAAAGCTATTTTCCAAATTGGACAGATCAGATATATAACATAAAGACCGAGACGAAAGAACCGGTAAAACCGGTTTATAAATTGACTGATGATAAAACAAATGTAAGGTATTATCCTGAACAAATACAAAAAGTTAAGGAAAATGTATACAGAGTTGAAAAGATTATTAAGAGCCGACAATTAAGGGGTAAAAGACAACATTTAATTAAATGGTTGAATTATCCTGAAACATACAACTCATGGGTAAACGATGAGGATATATATAATTTATAGTTAATAAAAGAAATATAAAAATAAATAAACTATATACAAAATGGTTGCCCCTGCTAGAAAGAGAAAATCTAAAAAATCTATCAAAGCATATACGAAAAAGCTATTTTCATATCAACGACTAGTTAATGAAGATGAAAAGCAACAAAAACCAAAATCAAAGCCAAAAATAATGACCAAAGTTAATAAAAGTAGTAAATTTAATTGGATTATTTAAAATGGATTCTCAATATATTACCCTATCATCGACTAATTTTGACAAATTTATGAGTAAAGTTCAATCCCGTGATCTCCACGGATTATGGGAAATTGGTATTAAAGAAATTTCTTTTACAAAATGCTGGCAAACACTTCCAATAGATCAATCATTTCAACTTGTATATTATGACAAAAATAATAGAGAATCTGTTTATAAAACTTTAGAATCAAGAGATGCAAAATTATTACATGGCCAATATACAATTCAACAGATTGTAGACGAAATTAATAGATTGACAGAAACATTTTTAAGACGTTCAACTGATGGAAAAATGTATTTGAGATTGATTGATGATACTGAACACATTGAAGTTAAAGCTATGCCTTCTTTAAAATTAGAAAATGAATTTGTATTTATGGTGCCGGGTACTCTAGAAGATAGAGGAAAACTATTTTTGAAATTTGACAAATACTTGGGAGAGACTTTAGGTTTACCAGAAAATGAATTAATGAGAGATTTTAAATATACATATCAGGCTTACAATTTATTTACAAAAGACGGTTACCCTTTTGTGAATGATATTGATACACAAAGCTTTTCAAAACTACAATATAATTTGAATCCTATAAAATTTTTGTATGTGAAAAGTGATTTATGTATTGAAAGTTTAATTGATAAATATTTAAGTAAATTATTAAGAATTGTTAATATTCCAACAAATTCCGAATATCGTGATCAAATCACAATAAGATATGAAAATCCAGTTTATACTCTAGTAGATAAGTTATCATTTAATGAAATATCACTAGAGATTTTTGATAATCTTAGCGATAAAGCAAATAATTTCTTGAAAGGTACATTTTATATAATATTTCATTTACGTAAGATTCCTAGTATTGATTCGGCGTTTGAACCAGAAATTATTGATGACTTACCTGCTGTTTTGCCAGAAAAACATCCCTTAGATATATAAGTTAATAAAAGAAGAATATTTTTTCAATTTTGATGAAATCATATAACATGGACAACTTTTATCTTACATTGCCTTCAAATGTCGTAAGTGAACATTATACTAATACAGTTGCTAATTATACAACTAAGTTGGCATCTCCTATAAAACTAAATGGTGACTGGGAAGTGGGTCTCTCTGAAATAAGCTATACGCGTAGTTGGTATAATGTTTCTGAATATGATTATATCAAACTGTGGTATTACAAAAATAATACAAAATATGAATATAAAATAGATAATAGTTTAATAATTGGTCGATATGATAATATAGAGAAATTAATTGATGCATTAAATGTTCAAATGAGTATAGCTATAAAGGATATTTTTACTATGTCTAGTGACACAACTAACTTTAAGCCTAATAAGATGAAAAATACTAGTATTGAACTTGTTATTCCTAAGTCACTTTCACCATTTCAAAATCAAAGAAATAATCTTAATTTTTCTCAAAAGAGTAATGAGATTTTACCAGAAGATCCTAAATTTTTATATGATGAAAAGTCTAGAAAAATAACTTGTTTATTTGGATATTTTAATAATACATTAGTTTTTCCAGAAATGTCTAATAATCTTTCACACATGTTGGGATTTAATAAGAGTGAGTTTGATTTTATAAGAAAATTTAGATTTAATCAATATGACAGCGACACTGACTTAGGTTTAACAATTCCTGAAGAAAAAGACCCAGAAAGGTTAAATATTTTAAGGTCACACTCAGGAGAGCAACCATTTGATTTAACAGCTGGATACCATGCATTATATGTTTATTGTGATATAATTAGACCTACATATGTAGGAGATGCATTTGCTCAACTATTAAGATTTGTTGAAATTCCAACAAATTCAAAATATGGAGACCAGATTGTTTTAACTTATCCAGACACACATTACATTTCTGTTTTAACAAAAGAGTTTCAAAATATTGAAATTGCAATTAAAAATGATATAGGACAGTTAATGCCTTTTGAATTTGGTCGATCTATAGTTACGTTACATTTTAGAAAAAGTTAATAAAAGAATACTAAATTTTAATTTCAAAACATAAAATGTCTAATCCATATATAAATTATTATAATAATCAAGTAGGAGGATCTCTTTCTGGCTTTTCAGGAGTTAGATATCAAAGAGGTCATGGATTTTTTGGTAAATTATTTGGGGGAATAGGAAATTTTATTAAGGAATTGGTACCTTCACTAGCTAAAAGAGCTTTACCTTCTGCCATTGGTCTTGCAGAGGATATATTAGGTGGTGAAAATGTTGCAAAGTCAGCTAAATCCAGACTCATTGAAGCTGGCCGAAACGTGGCTGACCAAACGTTAACGAACCTTAAGTCACGTGTTCAAAAAGGTTCAGGAATCCCTCGAAAAGCTAGAAGATACAATCCATTCAAAATTTATATAAAGAATAAACGAAAGACAAAAAAAAGAAAGAAAGTTAATAAAAGAAGTAAAAAAAGGAAATTGAAAAGATAAACAATGAATAAAATTCATGAACTTTCACCTATTGTGCCTTTGCCTGAGTTGGATGTGTTTGCTCTACCACCTACACAACTATCTATAGACAAACATATTGTTACAGAGCATAGACCAATTTCAGTTTTAGATCCAAACTCTAT
>JAQFXN010003921.1:0-10345 GCA_034693365.1 Liacarus xylariae
AAACTGGTCATAGTTGGACGGGTGGTCCAAAGGGACGTTTGAAAGTCAACACCTAAGTAGGGAAAACGTCTCAATATAAATGTCCGAATGATTATTTAAAGACTAAGGTTTTAATTCTATCAAAAATTAAATATAAATGTCGCAATATTCATTTTGTTAAATAAAATTTTCGGATTATATTATATTAAATAATTGCACAAATTATTTCATTCATTGCAACATCAGTTCTACAAATTAACAGTTTCTAAAAAGTTTATACAAAGCAAGAATACAAAAATTACAGAGTATTTATCCTTAAAATATTAAATTACGGATAAACTCATTAATAATTCATTAAAAATAGAGCTGTTATAAAAAAATTTTAAATCTCAAATATGTCTGCAAAATCAAATTCAGGTAACGGTATAATTGAAATCTTCCGAACGTATGACATCTCAAGGAATAAATTTCAAAATCGGATGCATTTGCACGGAAATTGTGTTTCTATTTGGTCAGACCTGAATTCTTCTTAATTATTACTGTTCGAAGGTTTTGGATTCTCTCTTTCCTCTCACTATTTTTTATATATTCAGTTATTTATTTGTTCAAGGCTAAATAAGGAATTGTGCAATTTATTTGCAACAATTAGATGTGTTCACAATTGTGAAATATAACATATTCGCACACATTTAGTTATTTATCGAACTTTTACTGTACAGTCTATAAAAGAAAACCGTTTCTCAACTCTAATATAAAGATTTTACTAATCCTTTTATCAGTTTCATATTTTTTTAACTCCGCTTTCGAAGAAAAAGGTGTATATGGATTCGTTTTCACACTCCTCCTCCTCCACCGCCTCCAATGCAATGGTAATCTATTACAATTTTATCGGGTTGGTGCCTCCAATGCATTGGGAAACTATAATAGTTCTATGGGATGGGAGCCTAAAATCCATCTAATTTATTGTGAAAGCGGAGTTATATATATATTAATGGTCCCATCTTGTTGATCTAAATAACTGTTGAAAACTTTTAACCTTCAAAATTAACTTTAAACTAAACTTACTAATATCTGAAACAAAGCAAAATAATTACATTTGATTAAATTATAATTTCATTTTGAAATGTAGCTGTATGATTTGAAATATTTAAAGTTTAATTACAATCCAATTGATATAATTTTTATAATTTGCTAAATTATATCAATATTTTGGCAATTAAACGGTGACTATTCAATTCTTAACTGCATTTATAAATAAATTCTATTTTAGTAAAATCTATTTATATTCATTTGTTTTAATTATTACAGGTAATAACTTTAACCTAAAGTTAATTTTTAGTTTAAAAGTTTTATTATACAAAAATTGCATAAAAGATTACTAGATTTTAAAAAAATTTGAAAAATTTAATACAGATAAAAAGATTATCAAAATCTTTATATTAAAGTTAAATATCGGTTTTGTTTTATAGTCTGTAGTTTATTTATACATTTATCAGGATATCCTTCAAAGTATAATAAAAATATAGCAAAATAAATCGCTTTCAATTGAATTATATTTCTATTTTGATTATATGCTGTTACGTAGGGATAAAATTAAGAGTTGTAGAAATAAAATATCCCCTGACTATTCTACAAACAATGAGTTTTTGCCATTTCGCTATAAAATATTTACCATTGCGATTGAGAAAATATAGTATGAAATTAATGCAGCAAACATTATTTATTCAAATAGTATTTTAAAGGCAAAAAGATACCATTTTATATACAAATATCGCTTTTTAATCCTCATTGTAATACCTTTGAGTGAAGAACAGATCCCTGAATGGTTGAAGTCCTTAGTTATGCAAAATAAACATTCCTCTAAATAAGCATTCATAAAAAATTTTAGTAGGATGCAAAATAATTTTTAAGAATAACTTTGATTTTAAGAAATTTTTCAAAAGATTGCCCTCTCTAAAATTATATCACTCTGAATCATGTGTACTCAGTTATCACTTGTATAAGTTTCGCATTCATTCATTTTCATGAACGCCTTTTATACCTTCCGGCGGAGGCAAGTTCTGAAGTGAATTGAATTAAAAAAACAAGTTTTAATCCTGGGTTTAGAGAATGTTTACCATTGGTTGAATAATAGTCATAAAGTGGTGATTCATTTATATTATTAAAATTCTATTACTTTCTAGAAAGAATTGAATGCAAACTCTGTGACCATTCGGTGTTTAGAAACTGATTGAAACAGATTTCAGTTTTATTGAAATTTTTTTAATCTCAATCATTAATTTTTGGTAATTCCATCACATATTCGACATCTTTTTGAAATGTCAATCGACATCTATTCGACCCGTATTAGCCCCCCGTGTCGGGCGGTTCTGATGACAGCCAAACAGTTGAACATTGATCTGAATGTTAAAGAAGTAGATCTGACTGAAGGCCAACACTTCAAAGAAGATTATTTGAAGGTATGATTTAAATCAATAATATTTTAATTTCTAATATCTTTTTATACAAATATTAAAAGAAAAATCTTAAATGCTTTTCTCAATTGGTTTAGATCTGAATGTGATTTAATCACTTTTAAACTAATAATTCTAACATTAAAATTGATACAATCGGTTCGCAAATTAGTAATTCTTTCACATCCGTGACAATTACAGCACAATATTCTAGTAAATTTAGCATGATATTAATTTTAATCTAATAAATCAATTTGTCAGATCAATCCGGGCCATACCATACCTACAATCATTGACAATGGCTTTATATTATGGGAGAGTAGAGCTATTATGCAATACCTGTGCAACCGATACGCACCCGACAATCCACTCTATCCTAAAGACCCAAAACAACGAGCACTGGTTGATCGATGGCTTTACTCCGATTTGTCGTTTGCGAGTTCTATAAAAGAAGTGCTGGTAATGAATGAATCATTGAATCATTGAATATAACTTTAAAATATTATATAAGTTTAAAAAGTTTTAAAATTAAAACGAAATTCTATTCGAAGGCCAAACCAAAAATATTAGACAGAAGCCCACCCGAGCCCACACTCAATGCATTCAAAGCTAGTCTTAAACTTTTGGATCAATTAATTGGTGACAATAAATATTTGGTGGGAAATCATTTGACACTAGCTGATTTGTCTGTATTGGCCACCACTTCCTCAGTGGTTATGTCTGAATTCGATTTAACAGAATATTCAAACTTCAAGACCTGGTATACAGGACTTCAAGAAGAACTCGATTATTTCGATGAGATTAATAAATTCAGTGAAGAAGAAGTGAATCACTTTATTAATAAAATGAAATTATTTGTTGTAAAACTAATGCAAATACAGAACTGAATTATTTTTTATAATAAAATGCAGTATTTTATAGGATTAATAAAAGATGTTTTATAACAAATTTGACTCAACTTCTGATTTCTAAATTGCGTTAAATAATTATTTTTTAGAACAGAAATATAAATATATTAGAAAAAAACCCAAAAGTGAATCGACCCGTACTGTCATAAGCAGTAATCTATGTCATAGTAAAAGACATACTAAAGTTATGGTAGTAAGGGTTGCATCAAATTATATAATAGACTCTAAGTCTTTTGGTTTTCAATTAGACCGGTTTTAAAGTTCACATTAGTCTCTGGAGTTGTGACAATTTTTTAAACCCAACCCAACTTTGGACTATTGCCAACCCAGTCAAACCCATCCAAATCATTAAAAAGTAAAAGAAACCCAGACCCGTCCGGATTCAGGTCCTGTGGGTTTTGGGTTTACAAGTCTAATCCCTTCGTCTCTAATCGCACACAAATATCTCACACCTTTGGAGATGGTATCGCATCGCCTAATGAAGAATTATTTTTTTGTCAATTTTTATTGATGTAATGAAATGTCTTTCAATTGTTTTACAATTAATACAGTATTTAAACTAATTTTCCCAACCCTTTCGATCCATAACTAACCTAGTTAAACCCACCCAACCAGTCTAAATTATTAAGAAGAAAATGTAACCCAAACACGTCCGGGTCCGGGTTGGATTAAGGCCCCATATGTTTTGGGTGTGCAAGTCATGAGTACTTATGACCTGGTTCATATTAATTATAGTGAACAACCAATAGAGATATAGATTAGTTGCAATGTAAAAGAAAGAGCATTTTGAAGGACAGAAACAACTATCTCGTTATAATCACAACAGTTATTTAAATAAACCTGATTTAATTGCTAATAATATATAAGCGTTTATGAGTACAGAAAACTGTATGTATAGTCTATAAAAGAATATCATTAGAGCATTAAAAGAAAGATTAAAATTAAATGTTTCTCGCCTTGTTTAATTTGTGTAAAACCTAACGGTTGTGAACAATGAATTAGTGAAATAAATTGTGACTCAAGTTGTGTCAGAATAATTTATACTTGAAAAATATTTTTGATTTAGTTTTTGAAGACAAAGAGGAAGGGGTGGTCTTGATTTTTGAAATTTTTGCGTACGCATTATTTGCTCTAACCATAAGTGTATTTATTTTTTGTTATCACATAAGTGTTTACGCTAATTATAAGATGAAGTAAGCAGGGTCAATGAAAGGAATGAGAGAAAATAGACAAATGACCATCATCATGGTTGTTCTATGAAGGATATAAAAGAATATCAAATAATCGACGCTTGGCCAGTAATATGTAGATTTCTAAATAAATAAGAACTTAACCTAGTATTGACCAAGATTAAAATATCTCAGATTCAAAAAATTATTTAAATTAGCCTAACCATGTTAAATTATATGTCACATAAAACTAATTAATGTTATTTTATTATTTAAAATCCCATAAATTATATTTTCAAAAAATTTTATTGAAACAGAGGTCTCCAAAGGGAAGGATATAACCAAAATTTATTAGCACTGTCTCGAAAATTTTCAAACCCCTTTGAATTGTGAGCCAAAAACTATTTTTTACCTTATTCCTCTCGTTAAATTTTTCATGCTTATCTTTTTAAAAATACTGGCATTTGAGAACAATTTCTCACTAATCACTGACTAATAGTCAGAATAGCCTCCCTTTGCACTCCCCGGTGTCGGCAGAGCTTGACGACCCCTGATTCCAGACACTAAATATTTCTAAATAATTAATTTGTCAATCATTATGAAACGTCAATTTGCAAAATGTCGAGACAATCAAAGAGTGGAAATCATTATCTCTGAATCAACACTTTGAAGTGTTTTCATTATAAGTTAAAATCCTGTCTAATCACTGACGCCATGCAAAAAAAAAAAAAAAAAAAAATTGAAAACGTCCTTCAATTTTATTACTCACAACAATATTTGATATACGTATGAGAACTTTCATCCACTCAGACAATGACAGTGAAATGAAGAGAAAATGATGATTTGTCCTTAAACACTATCTCATTATAGTTACAGTGTTTTATATTTGCATCTAATCCTTGAATATCTAATAATATAGTAAAATCGCATCCATTTATTTACTTTACAGTAAGTCAATAGTTATTTACTCTACAATTTGTATTCATTATTAAGATAAACTATAAAAGCACCGGTAATACACAAGTAGAGTATTGTAACAGTATTTCATTGATTTTCAAGTTTTATAGTTTTCATTTCTATTATTATACCTAAACTTGTTATACCATAAGAATGACTATTGACTTATACTCTGCGCGTTTGAGCCCTCCGTGTCGGGCAGTGCTGATGACGGCTAAAGAGCTAAATATTGATCTAAATGTCAAAACTGTTGATTTGGCTGAAGGCCAGCAAATGACACCAGAATTTCTTAAGGTATTCCACATTTTCTCCTTTAAAATGTTTATGTTTTGGATATTAACAAGAATTTGATTTTAGTCTATAATTGAATTGAATTGAATAAATCTATTCTATCACTTAAGCTCAATCCGGCCCACACTGTGCCCACACTAGACGACGATGGCTTTATACTATGGGAGAGTAGAGCTATTATACAATACCTGTGCAATCAATACGCACCCGACAGTCCACTCTATCCTAAGGACCCAAAGAAGAGAGCAGTTGTGGACCGTTTTCTCAATTTCGATATGACATTGCTTTCATCCCTCAGAGAAGCGTTGGTATGAATACATTTGTTTAAATCATTTATTTTAATCTATTTTTATAATTTTGTTTTGTTTGCGTAAAACAGTTTCTGAAAATGTTCGCTGGGATCGAACCCCCGGAAGACAAAGTGACCGCTTTGAAGAACAATCTAAAACTGTTGGATCAATTGATTGGTGACAATAAGTACGTGACGGGCAATGACCTAACCATTGCTGACCTGTCATTGTTGGCCACATCTGTGTTACCCAATATTCAAAAGTATGATTTCACTGATTACCCCAATTATAAGCGCTGGTACTCGACATTGAGTTCGCAATTGTCATATTTCGATGAAGTGAACCAATTTGAACCCGAATATATACGGGGATATGTGGAAAAGGTGAAGGCACGACTGGCCAAAGCAAAGGCTAACTGAAGCAATTGTTTTGGTTCTAATTTTAAGATAATTCAGATCTAATTATTATCGATTAAATTAAATTGTTTTAATACATCAATAAAATTGTATTGATTTCAAACATAAATCTTGAATTATTTTTGTTATAAGAAATATTGAAATATTTATATAAATTATATATTTTATATATTTTATATTACTAAAAGGATTTTTTAAATTCAAATATATTTTCCTGTTTTGTGGTAAGATTTTAGAAGCGGTTAGAAAAAGTTGTTGACTTAAAATATTTCGTTTTCTTCCACTTTTGAATTAACCAATTAATTTAACATGAAGATTTTGATTGTCAACTACAGTATGGTTTTTAAGAATATAATTAATAACTGTAACATTATTTAATTTATCCTAATGAATTTATTTTATGGCTATTATTTATCACAAATGGCTTATTTTGTATTAAAATATTTTGAAACTGGTGAATGTCACATAAAATGTCAAGAATAACAAGTCAAAATTGTTAAGGGGGGGGGGGTCTGAAGTCATTGTATTTAAACCACAATTTGTCTCATTTTTGGTTGGGATCACAAAAGCTCATCAGTTTTCAAGCAGAATCCTTTTGGCACCTGAGCATAAATCCAGTTGCGTTAGCCTCAATCTAACCATCTCTGTAGTCAAACCGTGCACTGAATAAGTTGATTACATTCAATGAGATTAGAAGAGAAATTACAACAATATTTTCATCCATCTATTGGTCTTTTCAAGGATTTTACTTGAATAGTGTCCTTCAGACAGATTTCACTATAGCTACTGCAATCTGCAATCATTGTAACATCAATTCACTCAAAATACTCGACATTTAATGTCAGCCCTTATGCTCAAGAAAGAGTATTACTATTCAAACAGTTTATTGAAAGTATAAATAAAAAATCTTTACAATTTTCAAAATTTGTGATTTATCAAAATAAAAAAGTTTTAAATTAAATTTAAACTAGAAATGCCCATTGACATTTACTTATTCCGAATGAGCCCCCCGTGTCGGGCAGTATTGATGACCGCCAAAGAGCTAGACATTGAGCTTAATTACAAACTCGTTAATGTGTCTGAAAACCAACAATTCACTCCCGAATATTTGAAGGTATATTTTTTAAATTCAAAATTAGATTCTTATAAATATTATTTAAATACAAATTCATATAATATAATAAAACAATACAAATAAATAAATTAAATAAGATAATTACGATAAGTAAATTTTACTACAGTGGTTCTAAATGATTAGAATTTTATTATTTAAGTGCTAAAACCAGTAATCGCCAAGGGTAGCCTAAATACTCCCCCTGAGTGAGATTTTGCAAAGATTCCTCCCTGAATTTTATCGCCCCAGACAAAAAAAACTGTATTTTTACCTTACTCCTCCATGTGCATTCTTCATATTTTGAAAATTTTTACACCCTCTTCCCCAGGTATTTTGAGAAAATTTAATAAAAAAAACCTCCCTCTATACCCCCTGACTCTGACAACCTTGTTGACCCCTGGCGAAAACCCTATGATAAACAACGATCAATAAATTAATTAAACTTAAATAGAATCGAAAAACTTTAGCATTTTTACCAATTAAATTTTATAAGATACTTAAATCAACCCAATCTACTTTTAAAATATGATAAAAATAATAGCGTGATATTCGTCAGGGATAACAAGAAAATAATAGTTTGGACAATTAATCAAAAAAAATTCCAAACATCTATTGCTAACTTTATCAAAATTTAAAGTATTTAAATTGATAAATTAAACATCGATTCTAACTAAATCGCACCAGCAGAATCGATTAGCGACAGTTTCAAGCTTGTAATTATAATAGATATTTCATTTATCTTATTTTAAAGTTTAAAATGTTTACTTCAGCGTCTCTAAACAGAACTAAATTTTGTTTAAGAGCATCAAGATGATATAATTTTAAATTTTGTCAAAAGAATAGTCAAGTTTATTTTAATATTCTGCAATGAAGTTGACATTTTTAAAATCCATCAACTAATTCAAAAGTTATATCCAATTTATCATTTATGTTCGCTGCCTTACCTGTGCCAAATGAGTGAAATTGAGAAAAATTACTAGAACATGTATAAATTATTTTTAACTCACTTGTCAGTAATATTTTACTGAAATCAGAATTGAAAAATATATTGAAGTTTTTGAGCTAGAGAAGATTCACAGTAGTGACTAAGGTGATTTTGATAAAATAAAAATTATTAATTTCATAAATTCTCCCATAATTCAATAATTGGGAAATATTTTTCATTTAATTTAGTTATCAACTAGCTAAAACCTTGAAAAACGAGTCCGGCTTATTTTGAAAACGACTCTATTTTGCATTTTTTGGACTTTTTTAATTGCAAATAATAATTCTTAAAACTCTAAAGTAAAACATTAATGTTGTTCTTATTAGATGAATCCAGCACATACCATTCCCACAATAGATGACGACGGCTTCATACTATGGGAGAGCAGAGCTATTATGCAATATCTGTGCAACAAATATGCACCTGACAGTCCACTATACTCTAAAGATCCAAAGAAAAGGGCTATAATTGAGCGGTGGCTCAATTTCGACATGTCTATTATTAATAGTATTCGTGAAGCACTGGTAAATTATAATTCATATTCTATGCTATCAATGATATCATTCAATGAATAAATTTAATATAATTGCAATCATTGATACAAATAGTTGATAAAAATATTCGCTGGAGTCGAGCCCTCGGAAGAGAAAGTTAATTCACTAAAAAACAATCTTAAACTTGTGAACCATTTGATTGGTGACCACAAGTATCTGACTGGTGACCAATTGACCTTGGCTGACTTATCAGTTCTGGCATCCACTTCTGTATTTGCAATGGAATTCATTCCCTTTGATTTGAGTGAATATCCAAACTTTAAACGTTGGTTAACAACACTGCAGACAGAACTACCCTATTATGACGAAATCAATACATTCTCTAAAGAAGAATCGGAGGCTTTCATTGAGAAGACTAGAGACTATCTGAGGAGAAAAATGACCGAATAATGAATTTAATTCAATTTAAAGTTCTTAATTTTTGTTTTTCAGCATAAGTTTAAGAGAATTTTGTATTTGGTTTTTAACTGACTGTAGAATAGTTTACAAAAGAGACTAAGAATACAATCATTTACTTTTGACTTTTGTTTTGTAAACAGAAATTATTAATATTTCTTCGAAAATGTTATTTATATATAATTTAGCAGAAATTATATTAATCTCTATTGAACTCAAAGATCTAAAATAATATTTTGTTTTCTATTGAACTATAGTTTTCTGTTTGATTTGCAGATAGAAATACATTTATCAGAAAAAATTGTCGGAAATATAGAAATATTTGAAAACAATGTATGAAATACTCATTAGCCATCATTAATCTCCCATATATTTGACGCCCATTTTTTGGACACAATTTCCAATCTATTTCTCTATAACACAACTATTCAGCAAAATATTTTTTGTCCGCTTTTTTCTCTTATATTATAGCTCTAACTCTCTTTTTTCATTTCATCACCAATTCATCAGTCAATAAATTTCTTAATCACTCAGAAATTCTTAATAACATTGAGAAAGAACTTGACGAGTTTCAGAGTTACCAGAACAAGTTTACGAATATTCTTAACAAATCAGAAATAAATCAAAATAATGGTTTCTATATTAATCTGAGAGTACAGTAGCAGGTTATATTTTTTAAATATTTAATCAGATTATTTTACTTGTTAATTCAATTCACATCTTTATTAATTTTAATCGCAAATTGTGATTCAGAAGACATAAACTCGTTACAATTTATTTCTGCATGCATACCTGACTATTTCTTAGTGTATTAGCTTAATGTTTTTTACATT
>JAQFXN010003922.1:0-10344 GCA_034693365.1 Liacarus xylariae
TTAGGCAAATCTGCAAAGGATTCTTAAATTTTATACACAAATATTAGAGTTTTGGAAAGTAGGATGGCGCTATTATTCGCACACTTGACTATTGCATATTGAGTCTGCAATACTTCAAATATAAGCAGCCGATTATCTATTTATAAACACTAAACGAAATATGTAGCTATAGATGCTAAAGTAAATTTTATAATCTTACTAGGTTAAAATTATAAAAGTTGTATAATTTATTCAATCAGTTTTTTGATTAATATAAAAATTGACTAAATGTTTTTTATATGAAGCCTAAATTATTTTAACTGTTAACAATTTAACATGAGTAGATAAGATGGCGTAATGGAACATACTTTTAACATGGGGGAGTAACCGCGGGAGTCATTGACTTAACATGTGGGAGGATTTCGGTGCGCAAACTGATTTAGGTCTCTCTTTAGTGAATAGTGAATAGTGAAGTCTATAGTGAATCACAGAGCGATATAGGAAAGTGCTGTTTTTCCCCACTCTCAATACTTTAACTATAGAGAAACAGTGTTTCACCCTCATCCGAACCCCACTCAATACAGTGACTATAGAGAAACAGTGTTTCTCCCCCTATCCCGACCCCCCTCAATACTTAGACTATAGGAAATCACAGTTTTGGCGCCGCTCAATACTTTGACTATAGTAAAGCGATGTTTTTCCCCCATTCTAGCCCTCGCTCAATATTTAGACTAGTAAAGCTGTGTTTTACCCCTATTTCCGGTGTTAATTGCCACAACACAATAAGCCACTGCCCCAACCCACGGCCACTGTCCCAATACATGGCCACTGCTCCAACCCATGGCTACTGACCCATACATGGCCACTGTCCCAATACATGGCCACTGACCCAACACATAGTCACTGCTCCAACATATGGTCACTGCTCTACCACATGGCCACTGCCCAAATACATTGTCACTGACCCAACACATGGTCGGTCACTGCCCCAATACATGACCACTGCCCCAATACATGGCCACTGCCCCAACAACCCATGACCACTGCCCATTGTAATAGCCAATGACCCCATTGCCCAACACAATAGGCCACCGATCATAGGAACTGTAAGCTTTTTTTTGTCCTATATGTGAAAGTTTGCCTGAAATCTTCTAAAGTCTCTAAAGCATCGATTTTCAATACTATCGACGATTCTCTATTAATTGCTTGAATGTAAGCTTTCACTGTAAGCTTCGATACTCTAAAGCTTCGATTATCGATACTATCGAAGATTTTCTATTATATTGCATGAATGTAAGTTTTTTTTCACTAAAAGCTTCGATTGTCGATTGTAAGATTTCGATAGATTTTAAATCACAGGGTGCGGTCCGTACGCCCTTATGGGGCGTATATATGCCCCATTGGGGCATAAGTATGCCGCTAGGCGGCATATTTCAATCGAAAAAATGCCCCTTAGGGGTATAGGGGTATGCCGCTAAGCGGCATATTATTATTATTATTATTGTAAACTTCGATTATCGATACTATCGAAGATTTTCACTAATTTAAAAAGATATTAGAAAAAAATTTTGTGTTCCTAGCGGAGAAATTTAAGAAATTCAAAATTTAAATTAGTTTTAAGATTTCAATTTTAACAAAATTGTGTTCTAGAAACCTATTTTAAAGTCATTGCCTCGCGTAAACTTTAATGGAAATTTGAATGCAAAAACATTTATGTTCCTGCTAGCGAGCAATTTTAAGAGATTCAAAACAAAATGTCGTTTCTAGAATGCATTTATAAGAAATAGAAAATAACATGCAGTGTGCTAGAACGCAATTTTAGGATTCATATTTCCCATAGACTTTGCTGGGGAAATCGAAAAATCTAGAGATGCAAGTATCATGTAGAACACGTTTGTACTTTTAGATAAATAAAACTCTGTTCTGTGTTCTCTGTTCTTGTGGGTTTTTAAGAATTGTAACAATAAAAACCGCTTCTAGACCGCAATTTTACCTTAAAATACAGTTTAATGGGTGCACCGAAAATACCGGTTCACCAGAATAATATGAAACACATCTGCAATGTAATTTCATAATTTTATTAATCAGGTTTAATTATTTCAAACAATACAAGAAATTTCTTTGGCAATTATCTGAAAGTTTTAATATTATTTAATGCTCAATAAATTCTTCCGAAATCATATCGAAAAATTTATAATAATTTTCTACAGTATTTTTATTAGACATTAAGACAATATTAATCTCATTTTCAATCTTTACTCTACAATACTTTTCATTTGTCAAGTGCTTAGAGAAATTATCATGAATTAATTTTTCCATTTGAATATGCCATAGGCCGATGTTGAAATGGGGCCCGCGTTGAATCTTCAATATATTTAGTATTTCATCCAGAGATTTCTCTTTATGAGATGCCAATACCGAACGATGTTCTTTAACCGATTCCTTAATCTCCCTGCTTTCCTCAGTCACATTGATATTATTTCGCTTTTTCATCAAAATATTTGGCCATTTCTTATTAGTCTTCTGTACAAAATCGGCACAATATATTATGAGAACAGTCCGCTTAATTTGGCTCACAAGATATTCATCAATTATCAATTGAGATCTGAATAATTCTTCTAAAGCAGACATTTCTCTACTACTTTAGCTGAAATATTCGCCTTTTATATGATTCACTGTAACCTCAATAAAACTAATGGTTAAAAGTATAATTAAACTTTGAAAGCACAATAAAACCTTTTGACTTTAAAAGCACAATAAACCTTTTAGTTTAAAAGCATTATAAAACATTTTAACTTTACACGCACAATAGAAGATTTTGATTTTAAAAGGATAATAAAAATGGGGAAATACATGAGTAGTATTTGACATCAAAGTATTTAAGGCCAAGTCATGTCCCCATGTATGTCATTCAATTGTGAGTGTCTCTTAAAATTGATAAAAAAATTATTTCTAATAATCAGTGTTCTTTTTTATAAAATGTATAAAATTCAAAAGAAATCCCAAAAGTCCACTCCCGACAAGTATCCAAAGGACTCTTTCGATCGCTTTGGCGATGACTTGTGCGCCGAACTTCTCAAACAATTTGATCTCACATCTCAGCACAAATTACGCGCCGTGTCCAAACAATGGAATAATGTCATGTCTACTCGTGTTGAGCGGCTAACCATTCCATGGAATTTAGGTCGAATCTATCACATTCGGCCAACTGATCCGATGCCAGAATTTATCACACGATTGATGGAGGACTACAAAGGGATCAAATCTTTGAATATCGCTCTAAACTGGAAACCGGAAACAAGAAGATATCTGATTAATGGAATGAAGAAATTATCCGAATTAATATTCACAGGCCATGGATTCTTTCAACACCCGATTGATGTGGAGATGGATAAACTTCCTTCGAATATACGACGGGTCAATATGGTATGTGGACTAAACTTTTGGGAAATATGTGGTCAAGAGACGGAAAATATCAAGTTTCGGCAAATGTTTGGACACAAAACAACTCAACTTAATCTGACTTTCGATCGTAATGAAAATCGAGGCTATAATGGATTTAAAAGAAAATTTATTAACTTTATAAGCGATTTCAACAATTTAGAGAAGCTACAGCTTAGATGTTTTCCATTATGGAACAATGGAGAAGTCCAGGATCTCACAAAGTGTTATCCGAAACTCAGACGTTTATCAATAGCCTCTGCAGATTACGTTGCCTTTAAGGAGCTGATAATTTCTAATGTGATATCTTCAAATATCGATGTATATATTAGAGGATTTTTCTACCACAGGAACTAGGCGCATTTCTTGGATGCTGGAGCTAATGTTCTCAGCGATTACTATAGAATGATCATTGAAAACAATTTCAACGACAATTTAAAACTACATCTTCTTTTTCCTTACTATTATAATGATGTCAAAAAAATGACAATGGTTTCCGTTTACTTTGGAACACCTAAAATTGTGCTTAATAAAGGTACAATTTATCTCATCTTCAACTTTATTTATAACCATAATGGAAATTTTGGGGTTAAATCGAAATTAGAGTTGCTTTCATCTATACTTTCCAATTATCCATCCATTCGACACATTAGGACTAATGAAGAGTTCATTAACACAGCTTTTCTAAATCGTATGGTAGACCGGACAAATGCAAATCCAAACTTAAATTATAGCATAAGTTCATTTAGTTAAATTAAATTTCTAAAAGCAAAAACAGATAATAATAATTTAAATGTAAATTTAATTAAAAAGATTTTGTATAATAATGAAATTCAATAAATACATTTAAATTTAAATTACAAATATTAGATTATGTATTATTACGAAAGTGATATATTGTCTACTAATAATTTTAAAAATATTTTACATTTATAGAAAATTTGTTTTTACTCACAATAAAACTAAAAGCCTAATAAAATTTGTAACTAAACATCTAAAAGTACAATAAAACCGCTGTTAATTACTTTACTAATAGCACAATAAACCAGGGGAGGGGAAATGCATGCATGCGTAGTCATTGAACAGAAAAACAGTATTTAAACTAGTCAGGTTCAAAAAAATGTCATTCACTTGTAAGTGTGTTGAATAATTAAAAATTTAAATACAAAATGTCTACCAAATGTCTAGGTTCTTTCTTTTCCTTTAAAGAGTTTGAATATGTAAATAAATTGGATGTAATTTAGGAGATAGATGAAAGCCCTAAAATGATAAAAATATGGACTTATTTCGTCGGCGAAAAAGAAGCAATGAATCCAACTAAAACCGGTGTGTTCATTACTCACGAGGAACTCCAAATAATATGGCCTTTTTTGGAGAAACACGAAGAGTGCAGATTCGGTGAACAGCGGAAAATTGAGTTTGCCCGCACATCGCACCCTCTAATTTACGAAATCTCTGTTGATATGGAAGATGGAACAAGCGAAGAAATGATGATCTCGTCCGTGGCTCTCAACTACTTGGTTAAAAGTAATCAGCGATTTGTCGCCGATAAAAAGGCAAGATGTAAATATCGTTCATTTTCACGAAAATTCAAAGCTATTGTTTTAAAAATGACAAATGATACAAGTTTAAGCAAGACTGCACATCACGTTCCTTCGTCTAATTTATAAATGGAGAAGACTTTAAAGATATTTTAGATTTAAATTTTAATTAAAGTATTTTGTATATATTTTAATTTTATTCATTTTATCTGTAATAATTTAGACTTGAATAAAATTTTAATTTGAAACTGTTTGAAATTTATTGATGTATAAATTGATTAAAAGAAAACCTTATAATGATTTAGGCTTTTATAGTATTTCTATGTGTTATACAACCATTCTTTCAATTTAAATTAAGTGTAAGACTTGATTTCATTATTACAATTAACATTATTTTCATTTTAATAATTTATTATTCAGAGTGAACTTTACGATAAAATTAAAATTATATCTATTGATTCGGTATTACACAACACAAATGGAAAAAAATATAAGTTTGTTTGTAGGGGATCATTTTTATCAACTGGATGAAATTGATTTGTTTGGAAAACAAACGATTATTAAACACAAAAGTGTTAAAGATTTGAATAAACATTTCAACCCTCCCATTGATGTCGCACACGATTTTTTATCAAGAGGAATACACTACATCGGTCTATCAAATGTGATTATATATCTTTATTATATTAAAATTTAAAATATATTCTCTTAGAATACCAATGAATGGTGTGTTTATGAGAATTGGACATTGGTTTACACTCGGGAAATATTGTCAAGTGCTTTGAAGCTATTAGTTGGCCTATTTATAACGAATATGTTATTAAGTTTCTTTAAGAATATAATAAAGGAATTATAGTGTCGTTTGGGAAAGAATTATTAGTTTCAAGGATTTACAATGGAATCAAGCAAATAAGATTATATGCGCCATATTCAAATGATTCCAAACCCGAAATTTTTAATATGATAAGAGATTTAAACGGATCCCCAATCACTGCTGCTTTCAGCATTAGAGAATATAACCAAACATTGGAACGACATGAAAATTACTGGTTCCTTTTCGCTGGAAGATTTTGTCGAGTAAAAATAAGTACAGATGAATGGCACAATTTTTGTGAAATGAAGGATATTAGCGAATGGATCAATTGTTCAAACAAATTAATTACTATCTGCTCTTAGACAAGTATTCATCTATTTCTTATTTTTCAATTTATAAAAACTATTTATTTCCACTAGAATGGGATAAATACATTATAACAATTATTGCCATTGGATTAATTATAATATTTGTTTTTACATCATACAGTTGGTTCCAAAAGTAAGGGAAGCTATTTATTGGACCCAGCTCTTAAACTAAATGAAATAATTAATTCATTTTATATATGGAATTTAAAAACAATTCCAGAAAATTTTTTCTCACGACGATTTTATTGAGCATTGGCCCAGGTAAGAATGGACAGGTAAGTTTTATAAAAACAATACCAGTAGATATTTTTGATTCTAATTTGGAGAAAATAATTTTTCCCTAAAATAAGAAGTTACGTCGTTTTATGAAAAATATTCTAATTAATAATTTAGCCATGGTGAATTTTCGAATTTCTCAAAATTTAAGTATATCTAATAGTTGTAATAAAATTTTAAGTTACTGTCTTCTAATTTTTAGAAAAATAAATGTTTTCTATATATAGAAAACTACTTCAATAATAAAGATTTACAGTTTTATAAGAAAAGTAATTTAATTCCAATACATTAATCAAATTAAAATTAGTCATATGATAAAATGTAATTTAAATAATTTCAAATTTGACGTGATTTTTGTTTAATTATTGGATTTATTTATTATTTGAAATTAAAATTTTTGTTTAAATAATTTAATTTAAAATGATTGATGAAATGAAGTTTCTGAGGTTTTTAAAAATGAGAGCGAAAACTGAATATGAAAGCACAATTCGCAATAATTTAGGTAAATTTTAATAAATTATTAAATAATTCAATAAGAATAATCTAAAATTTTTATTTTAGATATTTCTAAAAAGACTTACAAATTATGGTGTTATAAAGACGATAATAACATTAGTATTTTCCCTCAAAAAATCAGTGGTCGTCCCAGAGCTACAACGGCCGAGGAGGACAATTTGATAGTAGAAGTTACTCTACAAAATCAATTTGGCACAATTGATCAAATGTAAAATGATTTTAGAATCTCAGCACATAATAGAATTTCAAGTTTATCTAATCAAACGATTTCGAGGCGCTTAAAAGAAAAAGATAATTTTTATAAACAAGCAAATTTTTAGGAATTGTATAAAGAACACTATGTAGCTATTCAATTTATTAGAATTTATGAGAAAATTCAAATAACTTAATCAACACAAATATAAAACATGCATAAAACACCCTTAACTATAGTGTGTCTGATAAGTCCATCCCCATTGTTAAAACTGCGCGATTAGATTTACAAAGTTTTGCTCATATTTTTAGGAATAGACAATACGTTTTCGGAAAATTATCTATTAAATAGATTATGCATTGAATAAAAATAATATAAATTTATTTCATTTTTTCGCAAATATAAAGTATATAAAAACGTTTTACATAAAAAAATAAAATTATAGAAAAACAAACATAAAATTAAATTTACAATAATCTGAATGTAAAACAAAGCTAATAGTCCAAAATAGCGCTGTGTTGGCCTTCGTTTTCTGCACATAACTTTATTCTTCTCCAAGTTCTCTCAGACACAATTTCTAATTCTTGTTCACTAATTTGATTGAATGCATAAATGCTTGCTTCACGCAATTAATTAGTGTTTTCAAAAGTCATTGTCGATACATTTCCCTTTATATTACCCCACAATGAGTTGTCACAAGTGGTCAGATCGGGTGAACGTGGCAGCGTTCGCGGCAGCAAGAATGGCGAATCTTTTTTATCAGTATTGGTATTTGATATCTTTTCATTTTGTATTTCGAAACCCTCATTATTCTCCTAAATCATCCTAATTGCAAAAAATATTCACAGGTTATTATTTTCATATTTTTCATATTCAATATGCCATTAAACCATATGAGGTAAATCATTCAACACCATGCAACGTCAAACAGCCATTTATGGTTTGTGGAAATTATTAATAAAATTTTGTATTCGAATTCCCATGTTTCTTTGTAAAATTATTTAAAGCTGTAAATAAATCTAAAATTGTTAATTTGTTATTTGAAACTACATAATGTATATAGAAGTGGGACAAGTAGTGTACAGATCGGTCGAACCGGAGCAAATGTTTCCAATATAGGAAATTTTTTGTAAAAATTTAATACTAAAACCGAATATAAAGTCTCTGCTTGGTAAATTCAAATTTTGATTAGATAAACTATTGATTCCTCAAGAATAAGTATATAAATTATTTTGGAATTTTCCCTAACCTAACTCATTTGACACAAGGAGAAATGGGAACAAAATATATTAAAGTTTTTATAAATTTTAAATTATTAGATGACATACATTTATGAATTTTCAAAAGATCACCTAGAGACAAAACTCTACGAAATTTTTGTATATATTTTTTTATATCAGACTCATAATAGGTTTTGCACTATTTACATTAGTTATCTATCTGTTATTACAAATCTGTTACCTAGGGCTTAATTTCAATAAAAAATAATTTAGAAATATATATTATTTTATTAATTTATGACCAAGAAAATAATTTTAATATCAAATAATTTGAAATAAAAAATATTTTATAAGGCGTGTCTATCAATGACTAACATCTAATTTCAACTAACATTTGGCAAACGTTCAGAAATTAAATTTATATCCCGTATTCCCTGACTTTATATTTCAGTGTAATATTAAGTCATTTTCGATGAAGGGGTGTAATATTAACTAGGTAATATTACACCCAGTCATGAGCTCAGAGAACAAATTTTTAAATCTGTAATCTAAAGTTGAATTTAACACATTTTCCATTCATTTTCACTAAAATTACAAACAAAGTGTTGATTGTTTTTAAAGTGAATTAACGAATCCTTTGAAAACGAATCCAATAATTAATTTTCATTTTCTTTGATATCAATAAAAGAATTACTTTTGAATATAGTTGACTTAATATTACTGTAATTTTATGTCGATTTCTAAGAGAGTGTGTAATACTAACTAGGTAATATTGCACTAGATTACAAAAATTGCAAATTCTTCTAAAATGACTTAATATTACATGAAATTCAAAGTCAGGGAATACGGTACTAATATATAGCCAATCATTAAAAGTTTGATGTATTATCCATTCAGTTTAAATTTGTCTCCAGTTTACAGGTATGATGGGTTGATTAGTTTAGAAATCCATAAATAATAGTGTTTCATTGGTGTCCATTTAGCAATTAATATTGAATTTATGTGAAAATTCACTTTATTCATCAAAATTTAATTAATCTGAATGTTAGCATTTTAATAGTTGGACTCAGGATACAGAGTTTAATTGATCGAGATCACAGTTTTAGACTACTCCTTTAATTTATTAAAATATTTTTATGTTTCATAACAAAAGCTAAATAATTATATTTTCGAGTCATTTGAGAAATTTGAACCTTTGAAGCTTAAGTCGAGATTCACTGATAAATGCTTTCAATACTAAACAAATTTTTGGGATTATAATAATTTGCAAAATATATTATAAAGACATTTTATAATTATTGTTTTAAGAATTAATTATTAAATTTCTTTATTTTGAATAATAATTTGAGAATATTGTGTGAATGTTTGATTATTGTACGAGAATATTTCATATATTTAATAACTACGTTTTGGATCAAAGTGTTAAATCGTTTTTAAACCACACTATTTTTAAAATAAAGACATAATAAAATAAAAATTTGTCGTGGTAATCCACCGGGCCCATACCCACTGACAAGCAAGTTAAAATATTTTAAAATTGTCTAGTTTTCCAATAATATGAATTATACAATAAATGCATATTTTCTATACATATCAGTAGAATATTTACAGTTTCTAATACTAATACCGAAATTTATATACTGTAATGTAAAATCGTTTCTTATTATAACAAAATAATTAAATATCATTAAATGTTTTACATAATGTTTCAATATTGTCAAATATTGTTATTACATAAAGTGAAAAACTACTTGCAATGGAAGTCTATGGACCTTATGATTAAAAATGGAGGTTTTTTCAATTCTAAAACTTAAATTGGCCCAAAAGAAGATGCTATGAAAAATCCTAGGGTGTACAAAAAATTCTAACTACTTTTAGTAGGGGTCCAAAATATAATGTATTATTGCCTATAATTCTAAATAGTATTAAATTCTCATTCAATTAAAAATTTACAGTTTCTTATTTTATGAAATAAATTTTGTGGAATATATAAATC